>CM035164.1:15416501-15611565 GCA_020205615.1 Panax quinquefolius
ATTTGTTCCAAATAAAAATATATATATTTTCTAAAACCATGCACATCGTTAATTAGGAATATATAATTTTAAGGAAAAATAGAAATGCATCTCTCTAGCTAGCTATTTTGAAACAGAGAGTATAGATATTAAATGTTTGGTAATTTTAACATGTCAAATTAGTAAATTAACTTGTTCCAAACAGCCTTAAATAGAGAGGGGAAAAAAGAATAAAAAAACAAAACAATATATATATATATATATATATATATATATATATATATATATATAAGAAAAGAAAGAAGAAGAAGCTAGTATCAACATATAGAATAGAAGGTACCTTGGTGCTTTACTTCAAAATGTTGTAGTTTTGGCGTTTTTCCATTTTTGCATGTTAGCAGAAACTGATTACGTACACAGGTTTTATGGTTTAGGGTTGTTCACTGATTGGGAAAACCAATTAAGAAGAAGAAAGAAGCTAAGCTAATTTTCATGTCGTCCCATTTGCGTGTCCCGATTGAATAAAAACATAACATTATTTTCACATGTATTTTTTTTTTCTGACAAAAATTAATGGTTCCCGTCTATATATATCATCTTATATACGTGAATCCACCCACAAAATAAATGAAGTGTTTGAATGTGATTGATTGATACATGGTTTATATATATTTACTTTGGTGAGTTCGCATGGAAACACATCCTTTTTTTATCTACTTTTTGTATTTATGCATGTTTTTGTGATGATAACATTATTGCTTAAATAATTAATGTTCTTAATTAGGTTATATATTTAATTTGCAAGAAGGATGAGTTAATTACCTCATAAAATGACTTGGCATTCCCAAAGATGAAATCTATTGAGCCTTGAATATAGCAATCCTTGAAGTAATGGCGACCCCTATCGTCATGAAGGGTGTCTTGAGCTCCAAAGAATCCACAACCCCAGAAGGCAGCTTCATCTCCAGTTATTCTCATGGCTACTGCTTGTGCTCCAACATCACCCGGCCGTGGAATTGGTGCTACATTCTACTTTCATATAGACTATATATATTAATAATTTCAACTTAATATATTTGTATATAAAAAGTGGCAACCATATATAACCTATACAAATGAAACAATTTCTTGTATACACAACAGCTCCATTATTCTCTAGCTACTAATATCATCTTACCATGAAGCTTATGTTTTTAGCAATAAATTTGGCAGCAAAAACTTGAACGGAGCCACTATAAAATGTGCCATTCGAGGAATTGGCCGTGTCATTCCACACAATTGCCGTTGAAGTAAATCCTTGTCCTTGAAAAGTGATATTTGGTTTTGTTTTCGGAACAATGATTTTCTCACTGAATTGGAGTAATAATTAACAAGATTAATCACAATGTCAAAAAAGCCATTAAACCTCAAGTAAATAAGATATGTAATAATTAATGCATGGAAATTACTAGCAATTAACTTACTAATAAACACCGGTGTTGATCCATATTATGTTTCTTTTCTGGCTAAAATTCGCAACTGTGTCCAGTGCAGATTGCACTGTGGTGAAATTACAACAACCTCTACGATCAACGCAAAGAGTAGTTGTGGTGGTAGTATCTGGAGGTGGAAAATCTGGTGGAAAATCGTCACAAATAGATGATATAATTTTTTCTGGGAATAGTAGTGTGCTTGACAGGATGGATGATGAGTACAAGTATTTAATCACTAAAATTGGAGTGGAAGTACTCATAAAATGAGTAGATGCAAGAGCTGCCAATAGGGCAACTAGAAGAGAGAGAAACAAACCTATAACACTCATTTTTCTTTTATATTTATTCTATTTTTATCTGCAGATTAATTGGAGACGAGATTAGGGGGAGTTATAAGAGAGATATTATGGACTTTAAGTATAAGGCAAGTTGAATTGTTAGGCCTTGTCTTGCAAATCACCCTGTCCCTATTTACTCCATGGGAAGTACTATAATATTCCCAAGTTACGTATTAAACTTAATATGGTAGATAATTTTTTTTGTGCTAAATTATGAGTAATATAAAAGAACCAAAGGAAACAAAAACAAGGGGCATACCCCGCGAAGACGCTATAGCATCTACATCAGAGTGCAAAAGACTATACCAAGATAAAGAAAATGATGATCCTGTCTAGTTGAAGCAGCCTTTCTTTTATATGCACAAGACCAATGAAATTGGAGACAGGGACATATTCTCTCTGTGCTCCAAAATAAAACAATAACTTGCTTTTTGTAAATATAAGTAATCTTTTATTTTGGAACGATAATAATATTACACGTCTAATATATATTGTATGCAGTTTGAGGTGCATATACAAAACCTGGAACAATATATCTTATTTTGCTAAGTAACACCTCGCTAAATGATCCACAGAATTTTTTTTCATATATTTTATTATTTATGTAGATTTAGTATATTTCATATTTTTTTTTTATTTATTACGTATTTACAAAAAATTACTAATTTAATTAATTTTGGCTCATTAGTATTTTGGACTTAATTTTTCTAATTGTATTTCTTTCAGATATATAATTTTTTATTTTCCATTTTTCAAATAGACGTATGAAATTGGCTTATCATCATTATCCATATGCTTAACTTAGCTTGAAACAAGTACAAATCAAACTTATTTGCAACGTATGGAATATCAAATTAGCTGATCCATGCTTTATGGGACAGGAAAACTGGACATGTGGATTTTTTATTTTTTATTTTTGTTTGTTATTTTAAAAAATGTATAGTATTTATTTCAACAGAAATTTTTATAAAATATAGTGTTTTAGGTATATTTTGATATTGATATACAAAAAGCAGGTTATACACATCAGATAACTGCTTTTTTATATGTATCCAAATTACACCTAAAACACTATACAGTCTGTATAACCCTGTTTTTGTATGTGTATCCAAATTACACCTAAAACATTATATTTTGTAAAAATTCCTGTTGGAATAAATACTATACATTTTTTTGGAGTCACGAGCAAAAAAAAAAAAAAAAACCATCTGTCCAATAAACCGGTCCACTTGACCGGTCTGTGTAGAAGCAATTGACCTCAATAGTACTAATGACGTCCAATCCAACATTAATTTCTATAGTAACCATAGTTTTCTCTCTTTTTTGTCTGTTTAAATTTGTTTCAACATCATTAATTGTTGATCATTTTGTTTGGTTATTTTTCACCTAACCTGAGGCCCGTTAATCGTTATATATAATAAATATCCACTCCCTCCAAAGATGAGAAAAATGAAATAAGGTCTGGTCAGGTCTGGTCTTAGTTAAACAGAATGATGGCCGCTACAACTTGTTTCCCACTGTAAGTTGGCTTAACATTTTCGCAGACGCTCGTGCATGGCAGGACCTTCTTTTCCGGCATATGTAAAGTTAATTTCTCCAATTGTCACACCGGAGCACGGAAGAAATTTTCACAGCTACGTACACTTTAAATTATATAAATCATTGTTGGCCCAAGCAGCTGCTCCATTGCCGTCAAATGTTCGGCCACCGGATAGGGTGAAAGAGCTGATGTATTTGATAGTGACCCATCCGGCGTCCTTGGGGAAGCTGGCCGGATCAGTCGGAGCTTTCACATTGCCTTGAAGCTTTCACATACAAGAAATATAATACAAAAAAGCTCAACTTTCTCTTGAAATTAATCATGAAACAACTGATATTGTTATAACAATAAGTATGGAGGTTCATTAAACATTAAATCATGTGCCAACCAGTTTAACGGACGGTTTGATAAACCTTTGAGTCACGGTTATTCTATAATGTAAGATGGATTCACTGAAAATTGCTCCATAGCTAACTGTGTTATGAATTACATATATATATATATATATATATAGTCGATATAAATTGTAGCATCTGTATTTATAATATCAGTTAAACTATTACATTGTACAAGAACTAAATAATAATATTCAAGACACATTATTAACATTGCTATAAATATTATGATAGTGGTGGCATTATTAAATCTAGCTAGAATATAAATAATAGTACTCGGTATTTATCTTAAGAAAATCATGTCATTTTATAGTTTAAAAATATATATCAATAATTTTGAACTGCCTAAAAAGAAAATTATATCTAATTTTAGAACCAATATTTTTTTTTCTCATAACCAACTGATCATGAGCAGGGTAACTATACTATGCAAATTTCACAATTTAAAACGAATATTGATTTGTAAAAATATACAAGAATTATATTCACCCAACTCTTCATGCATCAAAGCATGAAGGGGTGCATAAATTAGATCTTCTCCTCTATATTTTTTTTTGATCAGCAAAATGAAAGAACTTTTATTAAAACCAAAACATACAGAAGATCTGATCCAAAAGATTTGGATCAATACAATCAGTCGTTACATATATTTCTAATCTCAAAATCTGATAACCATCTTAAATACACACCCTAAACTTTCTTTTAATCTACTCAACAGCTTCCTTCCAGCAGCACTTCTTTTTGAGAATTCTGCAATATAATTCAAAACATGAAAGCTACGATAATGAGCCACCATTTTTTCAGCTTCCTTGAGGTGGGTAACATATATATTCAGCACCTCGCGCGCCAATGGACTGATCGAGCCAGCACCATTAATTGCTAATCCCCACCAATCAAAGAACAGAGCACTACACCCTAGCTCCATGTCCATCTAGCTAGCTACGTACAATGAATCCAATTCTTTGAAGCACCATCAACAACCCAGCGTACCTACTACTTAATCTTGTTATACTTGTTACTACTCTAAACCCCCTTGTATTCTAAAAAAGAAAAGAAAAAAGTACAGCCCGGAAAATTAATTAAATTGATCAAATGTTTTTTGCAATTTCTGCGCTGAGCACTCACCTCTTGTTCCTTGCAATTTCTTCTCCTCTATATGAATGAATGTATATATATATACACATGCAGTACTTCCTCTCTCTCTATATATATTAATTAATAGTACATAGAAACATTAATTAGCATCTAAGAAATAGGAAGATAATTAATTAAGCAGATGTGGATGGTGGTGCACAAACATTAGGCAAGAGTTTGCCAGAAAGCCTCGGCATGACACTTGAACATTGAGAAATAACAGTTCCATTGGTTCCTTTGTACACCAAATTAATGTCATTCAGCTCCACATTCTGGCAGGGTATACCTTTGCTGCAAACAAGCTTCACAGCTAGTTTCGTGGCAGACGTGCCCGGAATCCCCTTAAAGCTAATGTCGCTAATCTTTACACGCGATGGAACCTGAAAATGCAATACGAAATGGTTGTTGATATTGTCAAAAGACAAATATATATTTATTTTACTGACACTTTGTCATACCTCTGCTTGGCATTGACCATATGGGCAATACTGTTGATCTATCAATATGGGAGTGCTAACATTGTTCATAATTAATTCCTCAAAATGCATATCCCGAGCAACACCGTTCGGAGAAGCCGGCCATGTTTTAACCCGAACGCCGTTCATCGTGTTAGTAAAGGTGCAATTTCTTACAGTAACTCCAACCACAGGTTCCTCATTATGGTACTTTCCTAGGCTTCCAACACTAATGCCATGGCCAGGTCCACAAGTCACTCTTTCGACCAAAACATCTCGACTTCCATCCCCGAGGGACACACAATCATCTCCAGTTTTGATGTCCGAGGCCGTGATATTTATCCCGTCGGACCGACCAATATGTATCCCGTCGGTGTTCAGGCTCGTCTCCGGTGCGTTGATGGTCACATGAACAAGAGTCAAGTTGTTGCAGTTCAATAAGTTCATGTGGAACAATTTACTATTCACTGAAGTTAAGTCGCGAATCATGGAGTTTGTGATCTTGTTGAATCTTAAATTCTGTTCAAGATTTGCCACAAAAAAACAAACAAACAAATGAATTAATGAAGTGTGTCAATATCACAACAAAAAACAACGTCAGAACAAACATACATTTAGTGATATTTTTGTAATTGTTCTATTGACACTTGACAGTTTTAAGCGACATTTGTGGTAACGTCGTTTTTGCTATGACAATATTACACCTCTTCAATTTTTCCCAATACATACTTAATGAATATTTAATTTTTAACACAGTTCTGTCTGCGACAAATCTTATGTCTAACAATTTGCGATGAATTTTATTATTGTCGCTAAATGTGTATTGAGAGAAATTGAAAGATAGATATAGTGGATGAGATTTTAATATGAGTTGCCTTTTTAATCATTTTAGTAAAATAAAAATATTAATGTTCAATCAACATAAGATTTTTGAAATGAAAATTTGGGATATTTTTGTTGGAGTATCATTTTCAAATAAGAATGAAAGTTTAAATAATGTAGAAAAATTGGATTAGGATTTACTATGGGTAAAGAAGTGCATTTTCCAGTTTTGGCACAATCATTTTGAGACCAAGCAATTTGTCCTTGACCGTCAAATGTTCCACCAGACAGCGTCAAGGCGTCGATATTTTGGAAAACGATCCAACCATCCTGTGATTTAAGCTTGTTGAGGTCTGTTGGAGCCTTCCAATTTCCTTGAGACTGAATTGTAATTGGAGCCTTACAGGGACCTTGGAATGTCACTGGACCAACCATATAGGTCCCTCCCGGAATTACAATCTGGCTTGGTTGTGGTGATGCACATGCTTCTTTCCAAGCACTCATAATAGCCTAGTCAAAACATAAAGAAAACTTATGTCATTATTACAAGATTGATCATGGTGCAGAATGAAAACGCTCATACATACCTGGCTATCATCGGAACTACCATCAGCCTTTGCTCCACTCTTTTTAACGTCGAAAATGGCACCCTGGCTTCGTTTGATCAAAAGTAGGAAGCATAAAATTCCTTGAATTGATTTTGATACACTCATCTCCATTAGATTCTTGGCTGAAAATTTGAATATGTTATACTGGGGGTTTATATAAAGATTGATAAAAATGGAGGTTCAGACCACTAATATCCAGGCAGACTAAATTTAGGCAACTTGTCCGTGAGGTCAACATGTTTTTTTGACTTTTTGGAGTTGAGATATTTAGGGTTGGCTGGCTCATAGTGATTGAACAAAATTGCATATTACTATTTGTGAATGGTGGACGAAAATTTAAATTTTCTATCATACATTTGACGTGACAACATTAACAAAAATATTACATTTCCCTCGAATGAAATAATAGCACTACTCTTGATTCTTCCATGGCCCAAAACTGAAATTATAGCAATTACTCCCACACAATATAATCCAAATTGGTTTAACAATATAGAATGTGGTTCAAAAGAAGAAACAAGGTTATACAAGGAATAAATAGTATCCAACTTCCTAGTGTTTCAAATGAATGTTCTGTTTTCAGTTGCATACTCGATTCTGCTAATAAAATCATCAATCGTTATGGTTCCCAGCTCCCCAGAAAACCTAGATCTAACCGTAACCGTCTGTGTTTCAACCTCCATGGGACCCACAACAGCCATCAAAGGAATTTTTTGCTTTTCAGCATTTCTGATGAGCTTCGGGAGCCGCTCACCACTGCAAGCTTCAGCTCGAATACTGCTGGCTTTCATTTTGCGGGTCACCTCATTACAGTACTCAAGCTGTAGAGAGACACACATGCAATTCTGTTAGAGTCCGGAAATATATAGGACTTCAGAATTCTTTTGTTGTTTGGACAGGAATAATTTTCAAGGAAATGAAGGCACATTCCTGCTTAACCAGGCTTCACAATGCAACTGTAATTATTATGTTGATAAAAGTATTTTAACGATTTGTTGAACTTGTGGAAGTTGAAGCAATTATTACCTGCATGTCCGTCACTGGTAAAATTCGAACTTGAATCGGAGAAAGCCACAAAGGAAAGTCTCCGGCATAATGCTCTATAAGCACTCCAAAGAATCGCTCCAAGGATCCTAGAACTGCTCTATGAATCATGATTGGCCGCTTCTTCTCGGACTTTGAATCAACATATACAATGTCAAAACGCTGCGGTAAATTAAAATCAACCTGCACACATGGAAAAAAAAAAGACTTTGTCAATTAAAGAATAACTTATCAACTGTTTGTCAAAAAAGAATGTTCCAAGCTTGCAGCCTAAGATAAAATTTGGTGCTATCCAACCATTTATAAGTTTCATTACAACCAGAGAACTCAGGGTATCAGCATGTCATTGTTGCCAAAATATCTCGTGCCCTAGAAAACCTATCATCAAAGCATATATTATTCTGTACTGAGTTTAAGACGTGCCTGTATAGTTGAGCATTGCCATTTCCTTCCAAGAGCATCCTCAATCTTGAGATCAATCTTTGGACCATAAAAGGCACCGCCCCTTTCACAATTTGATAAATCCACCCTTTATCTTCCAAAGCATCCTTAAGGGCAGATGTTGCTTTTTCCCATATGTCATCACCTCCCACCGCTTTATCTGGCCTTGTGGAAAGGTTCACTTCATATTTGTTAAAACCAAATTGCAGTAATATTTCCTCTGTAAGATCTAGGACACCCCTGATTTCATCTTTTATTTGATCTTCTAAACAAAATATGTGGGCATCATCCTGCAAAATCAACAGAAAAATATCAGTTATAAGTAAAGATGTTGGTGTTTACAAAGACATCAGACTAAGATGCTAGATCACAAATAATATCATCTTGCAGTATAGTGTTTAGTATAAATATCAAGCAAGCTACAGTAAGCATGTTGAAGAGTAGTAAGTTTCCACATTGCATATGACCGACCTCCTTCTATATCATTGACTGGATAGTCCGAAACTAACATGTAAATTTTTCCTCTTAACCATTCTTTACATGCAGTTTGCCACGCAGCAACCTCTACCCTAGTTTTATATAGGTGCAGATGGGCCATAAGCACAGCTTTGATCTGTCTGATACCAACATGTGGCCCATTGAAACAGGAAGGACTAAAATTACGCGCTTCACAATCTATTACAGTTACATTGGCCTCAAAACTCAAAAGTTGTGTGAAAGCATGGAAACTCATAAGCTAAACTATGAAAACAGATTTTACTGCTTTTTTTATATAGGTGTGTCCAGTAAAATATTATAGGTATCACTACTAATAGGATTTAATGATCAAAACAGCTAAATATATAATCTAACACATCCTAATAAATCTGAGATAGGAAAATGTACCTGGGTGAAACCTCTTACACGAAAAAGGCCATGTAAGGCTCCAGATAACTCATACCTATAAACTGTTCCTAGCTCTGCAACTCTAATAGGAAAATCCCGATAAGAATGCAGCTTCCTTTTGTAAACCAAAATATGGTAAGGACAATTCATTGGCCGAAGCTGATAAAGCTCTTCCTCAATCTTCATTTGATCATACATATTCTCTCTGTAGAAATCCAGATGGCCACTTATCTTCCAAAGATCTGCCCTTGCCACATGTGGAGTATACAGCAGATCATAACCTTGCCTAATGTGAATTTTTTTCCAGGCATCCTCTATCATGTGTCTCACAATAGAACCCTTAGGGTGCCAGAATACTAAACCTCCACCAGCTTCATCCTGCAGAATTTAGACTCAGATTTCAGATGCTCAAGTTTCATTCTATAAATAATCTTAGCAGACAGCTATAGCCTATATATGTGCAAGTAAAAGGTAAATAAGCAAGCAAACCACTGAAGTTCACAACATCTTGGAAAATATGATTCAGAGATAATATATACCTGTATAGAGAACAAATCAAGATCTTGGCCAATACGCCTGTGATCCCGGCGTTTAGCCTCCTCTTTGAAGTGAATGTATGCCTTCAGTTGCTCTTCATTCTCCCACGCCGTCCCATAAATCCTTTGGAGCATTGGCTTGCTTGTGTCTCCTCTCCAGTAAGCACCAGCAACAGATTCAAGCTCAACAGCTTTCCTGTTAATATTTCCAGTGGATTCAACATGAGGCCCAGCACAAAGATCCCACCATTCATTACCTGGAAAGAAAATAGAGTAAGACAATTGGTACAGAAAGAATTGCATATATTTCTGGTCGTATTTATCCTATTCCTACTGCAAACTAAATCATGCAATTAAATTGCAGTTAAACACGAATACAGCAAAGTTTACTAGACTCCACATGCTGATAGAGATTTAATGAACTTCAAAACGCTTATATATCTAAAAGCACCCGGTTGCAACTGTTTGGAGATTTTGAACTTAAGTGTCAAGTCCATAACAAGAATTAGTAGGAAACGCTTCAAATTGTGAAATCAGCTTAAAGAAGGAAAAAATAAAGTATCAGTTGTCTAATACCATTTTCTGAAAGGGTACCAATAGAACACAGGATTTTTCACTTTTGAAAAGTTTGTTTCATGGAAAACTGGGCAGAGAGATGACCTTTGAGCACATTTACAACTAAATTCGTCAAGTGGCAAAACAGGCACCAGTAAGTAAAGCCTGAGCACAGAATCAGGCAGCAATAATATTTAACTACTTCGAAAAGATAACAAATTAAAAGGAAATAGGCAGGACAAGTCTTACCAATGTGATAAATTGTGATAGGATCTTCCTTGATACTTTCCAAAATCTCCATTTTGTAAGGTTCATTGATGGACGTTATCCTTTTCTGAGCTTCATCTCTTGTAACTTCTTCTCTAACTAGAGGTAAATTTCGACCAATGATGCGATCCTACAGATGATTTAAGAAATAAATTCCGTACCCTGAAACAATAGGCTAATGAATAGTTTCCCGAGTACGCGGCCTTTCACATTATTAGAAAAAGAACAATATTGGTAATTATGTAGTGGTCTGCTCACCATCTCCTTCTTTATCCTCTTCAGGTCCTTGTCAGTTAAAGGCTCCATATCAAAGTCATAATAAAAGCCATTCTCAATCCATGGCCCAATTGTTACTTTTGCATCTGGGAAGACCTTTTGAACAGCCATGGCCATAACATGAGCACACTGCATCCATGCACAGGTATTTTAGCCTAATTATTGGCCAAATTTTTTGACATGCAGTTGTTAACATTTATAATGTACACATCATGTGGTCGTAACAAACAAGCATATACAGCACAAGTGACGAGGGGCATAAAAAGAGCCAAATAGCCAATTTTAAGTATTCTGGCTTTTATACAAATTCAAGCAACCATCAACAAGTATAACATGGCAAGACAAAAGAAACGATTGCACTAGGTGACATCTAGCACCATAATAAACATTTGATAAAGTTGTAATCTTTTTCTTTCTAGCCATCTAATAAAACCCAAATTACAAAATATTTTAACCAACAGAATTAATTAGTCCAACTATTTTCTTTTTTGTTTGGATGCCAATACAGTTACAGAGAGAAGAATTTACTGTGTGGCGGATTCTCAGAAGCTTTTCCGATGATTGGTTAGTTGGAAGGACGATTTTCTCTTCTGGGACCTCTTTGGTAACAACGGCCGTCTCGGACGAATCGGTGGCAACGGAGGAGATTGTTGAGAGTCCACGGCGGTTAAAACCCTTAATTTCTCTATGAGCGAGAAGATTGGAGATGGAGCTGGAGGTTTTGACGGGAGAATGGAAAGAGAAATACGATGAGGGTTTAGGATTTATCGATGAGAACCGGAGAGAGGAAGTGAAGAAAGAATAAGGCGGAGATGAAGAAGATAAAGCCATCCTGTGCAGAATACTCCACTAGCATTGCTGCTGGTTTTGAATGAGGCTGAAGAGGATTCTGTGGCTCTTACTGATGGGGATCCATATCTCATCACCCGACCCGTTTTGATCAGTGAATAAACAATTTAAAATGTCAAAAACTCAAAAAGATGTTGTATATTTTGTTGTCAAAATTAATCAAAATAATTTTGACTACCTAAATCATAATGTTTGTATAAAAAAAAGTTATGACAAAACGATGAAATTGATTTTTCATTAATCTAAGTTGCACGGAGAAGCACGATTTCCTTTAATATAGTTTTTAGTAGTTCATTTTAAGAATAATTTAGACGTAACTTATAATTCTCAATGTCAAGTCCTCAAATTTGATCATATATAACTCAATTTGAGTCGTCAAAATACAAAACAACATAAATAAATTCTATTAATTATAATTATTATCATGTCGTGTATTATTAATACGGCAGCACACACACTAAGTCCTCACTAAATTTATTTGCATATTATTTTACAAGTTAGTGAGGATTACTACAACTACTTAAGCAAATCGTCACTTTATTCTTATGCTCTCCCTGCTTGCCCAAGCTAAATTCTCATTTCTTGAGAAAAAAGTGAGCTCAAATAGTCAAGTAAAGAATGTAAGACCCCAAATTATTAATAAATAAAATTTAATTTCCTTTATTTATTATTTTGAAATAGTAAGGGTTGATTTGATTAATGTGGTTAGTTATGGGTAAAATGCTAAATATTTCAAATAAGCAGTGGTTATAAAATACTCATCATTGTTTGGGAGAATATTAGTTTTGGTGGTGGAATATTCTCACCGCGTTTTAATATTCGCATTTACCTGCCATAGTAGCCTTTGCTAAGAATACCCCATAACTGGAAAAGCGATTGGATGAAGAAAACGACAAGATAAGTTTGTTTATAAATAACAGCGCATTATTCATACCATTAACACTATTGAAATACCCCGTGGTTAAAACACAAGAATACGCGTTGTTGCATACTAAAGACACCCAGATTGCACCAATTATTGATTCTTACGTAAGAAGGCACTACTCAATAATTGTTACAAAGATGCATCGCTCAAGATTTTATCGATTCAATAATTGCTGCGTTGATATTTTATATTACCGTTGTTCCAATAATTGTCACTACACGGTATTTTCCATTATCGAAGCAATAATTCATATTATCCTAATAATATTATTAGAAAACATTATTGGCAATGTCTAAAAAGTTCATTTAAGGAGAGATTTGGTCACCTAATCATACCAAGAAGCGAGAAATTTTTATTGAAAAGCCCTCTTTCTTGGGAACTACTGGTTGCCAATCATCGTGATTCAGTAATATTATTTGTGAATAATTAATTATTGATTTATATGATGAGGAAAATATTGATTTTATGTAGTTTATAGATGGAAAAAATTTTTAAAGTGATAATTGTTAAAAATCGATATTTTATCTTTTCCGATAAAATAATATTTTATTATATTATATAATAATGATGATATTTTTTACAATGAATGTGGGATATATGAAAGATATATGAGGAGGAAGAGTATTTTTGTTGCAAAAAGTTATTTAAAACATGTTAAACATGTCTCATACCCCATTTCTTGACTAAAATTTGATTATAGCATGTAAAATCGTCCGTTTATGGATTTAGGTCAATTTCTGTTTGGAATTTGGAAAAATTTTCTTTTGCAAAGTTGTAGAGAATTGAATTTCCTATAACAAGTCGCAAGATTCGAATTTTCTGATAAAAAGGACTATTTATTATGAATTATTGAAATTTCGAAGTTCCGAAATAATTTATTTTTGGAAGTTTTAATTATTTTAATTAAGAAAAACGTTTTTTTTTTTTTTGTGAGTTGGTGGTCGATGCTTGGGTCCGTAGTAGTGTAATGGAAAATTTAATATATATATTAATATTTTATTAAATTTTCTCGCTTTGCATGTTTCTAAGAATTTTCCTATAAATAGGGTGCTTAGGTTAGAATTGAAAATCACACCGTAAACTAAAGATTTCTCTCTTTCTCTCTATAATATCGAGCGTATTTTGTGAGTATTTTAGTACTTTGAGTATTGCTATATCTGGCTGAGTTCTTTCAAAGACTATATCCAAAGATTCCAGCTTAAAGTACTATTCTTTCCGAGGTAAGGATGTTATATTATTCAAAATGATATTATTTCTTCAATATCATTATCTTAAAATATTGGTTGGAATTTTTTATCAAATTTAGAACTTTTCATGCTCCAGTTACTATTCATTAAGTTATTATTCACGAAGTTATTATTCACGAGTACTATTCACGAAGCGTGATGATGTTTTTTGTGAAATTTCTATCTTTTGGTGTTTGAGTTACTATTCACGATACTCGACACTTATTCACGTATACGACACTATTCACGAAAAATTAAATTTTTTTTCTATGTTCAAGATTGTCTGTTATAGTTCCTATCTTTGATTGGATCTATGTTTTGATCTTCATTCTTGAATTTTATTCCACTTTGGTTATTTATGAAGTATTTTCGAACTTGGGTTATTTAAAGTATGAATCCTTAATACTTGTTCTTTTGTTTCACTGGATTCGTTTTCTTTAAAATATTTTTCATCATCCTCACCCTAAATGATGATATTATCAATATCTTTGGCCCAGAGTGCAAAGATGAATGATTTCGATGAATATCTTTGGCTCAGTAGTGCAAAGATGAACAGTGTTTAGATGAACACGACTTAATCGATGAATATCTTTGGCCCAGTAGTGCAAAGATGAATATTTGATTCCGTATATATATCGATTGATGTTACAAGGATAAAAGATAGACGATTAACTTTTATATTCATATATGTAAGATAGTAGATTTCATTCTCTACTTAACTCTTCTAATGAATTATTATTTCCAATCGCAAATATTGATTTAAAACTTGTTGCCTATCAGATTCTATTAGATTTTTTCTTGTTGAAGACTAACGATAATTTGTTATGTATTATCTTAGTCATGATATTCTTTATCGGGCTAATTGAGCTCACCCTTTTCCTTTTTGTTCCATTTTTCTTCTCGTGAGAGGCGAGAATGTAAATGAGTACTAATCGGTTATGGAATAAAAGTTTTAGAAAGTTATTTTAGTAGTCCTCACCATTTTGTAAAATAATGTATCAATAATTGTCTTGAGGACTTATTTGAGTGTGGATATTGTCTAGATGACAATATTTGTATTTAAACTCATAGTTTTTATGTCAGATTAATAAAGTTGTAGTTGTGTTTCAGCACTCGTATTTTGACGACTCGTAATGGGTGTCAGATATTTATTTTGGGGCGCCACGGTTGGTATCGAGCTTGGATATGGTCTCTCAAGCGAGATCGAGGAATAGTACTAGGAGGGGAGAGACGAGTAATCCTTCGCTAAGGTGTGTCATACCTAACCTTATTTGTTGGTCAATTGAAGTATATGGTTAATACGTGATATGTTAAATTATTTAATTAACCCTTGTTTTATGGCAAGATTTAAGAATGGCAGCTGAGAATATTAACTGTGGAGTTAATGAGACCGTGGAAACACCTTTAATCACCACCCAGGGGAATGTGCAACAGAAGACAATATTCCTCCCGTAAACAACACCACCGAAAGCGATTTATGAACGACGGATGTGTTTAGAGCTTTTTGCGCTTCATGCAAAACTATACGAGGAGACTCGTGTACGTAATACTGATGGAAATGATAAGAACGCTACTTATCTGTCACGCCAAGCGCTTCAAAGAGTCAGACCACCGAATTTAAGGGAAAGCCGGATCCGATCACGGCGGAAACGTGGGTCAAGCAAATTACCAAGATATTCGATGTCTTGGGATGCATGGAGAACAGAGGTTCCATTCGCCACCTTTATGTTCTCGTATGAGGCAGACATCGATGGAGTCTCAGTGAACGTACCGACCGCCGCACTCGCATGTCTTTGGGAAACGCTTTTGAAAAGTTTTCAACGAAAAATACTTTCCGAAAGTATTTGCCATATGAAGGAGGTAGAGTTTATTAGACTAGAACAAAACAACATGACGGTGTCCCAATACGAGGTGAAGTTCGCAGAGTTATCCGTGTTCAGCACCTCATTTTGTAGAGAATGAGGAAACGAATGACGAGGATGTTTCGAGAGGTTTAAAACCCGAGATTCTAAGAATATCTTATCTCTCATAAATTTTCTTTATATTCGGATGTTGTCAATGTGGCTCAATTATTAGAAGCGAGATAATGAAAATACGCTCAACCAAGGGACCGTAACTGTATCATACCGGTGGCGCGAATATCTAATAATGAAACCCAATGGGGAGAAAAACATTCAGATTAAAAGCGGTAACCACTCGTGGTAATCGTGGCCATGAAAATAGAAGAAGCGACTTTGGGGAGATTTTAAAAGAGGAGATTCAACAATGACAATGTGAAGACGTTAAGACCAAAGAAGAATCGGTTCCAAGGGAGGAGAACGACCACCGGCCATATGCTATAAGTAAGTGCGTAAAAGAAGGACATATCACCTTAAACCGCCCACAACAGCTTTAAGGTATGTTATAATCTGTGGAAAGGAAGGACATATCGCCGAGATCAGACCGTAATAAAACCAAGTCCAATGGGGATGGTGACTCAAAAGGTCATCCCTGTAAAAGTCAAAGTCAATCGGCCTCGGAAGAGCGTTTGTCGTGCATCGTCAACATCGAGAACCCAAACGAGGTGATCACGGGTAAGCTAATCATAAATTCATGCTAAGTCTATACATTACTTGATACCGGTATACCCATTCATTTATCTCTCCGCTTGTGCTCAACGCTTAAACTTGACTTCGAGAAATTAGACTTTGACCTATCTGTGGAAACTCCGTTAGAGAAACTTTCATCACATCCACCGCTTATAAATCTTGTTTGATCCAAGTTGGCACCATCACATTACCCGTTGACCTTATCTCTTTAAAGATACTTGCTTTAGATGTGATTTTAGGGATTGATTGGTTAACTACTCATCATGCCAAAATTGATTGTTTTCGTAAGGTCATAGTTTTCATATCCCTAATCAACCCGTTGTGCGAATTCAAGCAACTAAACCATTAAAATCAATCACCGCCATATCAAGTCATAAAGCTATTCGCTTATTGAAAAACGGATGTCAAGGTTTCTTAGCCCATGTTATGTATTTGAATAAAGACACGCCAAATTTGAATAATATTCCGTTGTTATTGACTTTCCCGATGTATTTCAAGAACTTCCTTACCTACCCCCGAATGTAAAGTTGAATTCTTTATCGACCTTGAACTCCGCACAAAGCCCATTTCTAAAACCCCATATCGAATGGCTCCTATTGAACTTCAGAGTTAAAGGTCCAACTACGTGAGTTGTTGGACATCGGCTTTTAAAGACCCTACTTTTATAAATAAAGATGAATTTTCTATAAATATTATTTTTGAATATTATGGAATAATTTGATATAATGTTATAGTTGTGGGTAATATTTATAAATTTTGCAAAAGTATGCAAGTGGTTATATTATATTCGATTGGTCTGTGGAATATTCGGTTTAGCAGGAATATTCGCATAACTACTCAATCATTGGTGGACCCTACAATGTAATTATTGCTTGGATTGAAAAAACGACAAAAATATTTTATTGAAATAACGACGGAAGTTTTATCGTTGATAATCGTTGAACTACTCTTGGTAGTAAAAAGTACGATGAATACGTGTGGTTGCATAAGAAGCACACCTGATTGATTATCGATGCTTATGTGAGAAGTCACCAACTTGATTCCATTATTGTCGATTAATAATATGAATTATTATAGCGATAATGACGCTTTTGTTTTATTTGTATTATTAACGTAATAAAATGAAACATCTTTTTATATAAAATAGAATACTTTATTAAAGTTATTCTATAAATAAAATATATTATATTTTATTATGCATAGTGTTTTAATAGTGTTGCATAGTGTTTTGCATAGTAAAATGTTTTTATATAAATAGAATATATTATATTTTATTTAAAAGATTTTGCTTTAAATATGGACCGTCGATTAAAGTAAATCAATCTGGACCGCTTCATGGATTAATTACTATGCATTCTATTTTCCTATAAATAAAGCTCATTCCTTCATTATTTTCTTTTAATTCACCGAAAAACTAGAGAGAAACTATAGAGAGAAAGAAGAAAAGTATTCTCTACTTCACTTTGCCAATATTCAGCTCTTCTAAGGTAGGGAATATTATTTGTTGTACCCGTAAAGGGTGTTATTCTTTTCAGTATTCATGAAGAGAACTTCTTTTGTTATTCCGTTCTTATTTATTCTGGCTGGAATAACTTTGTATACGCTTAATCCCCTATACTTGGTGATCTTCTTCTTTTATTCTATTCTTCTATTATTCTGCATTGGAACATCCTCATCATGTGTTTTTTACAATCAACCTAGTTCCGCCCTTATTATTATTACGCTGAACATCCTCATCATGTGTTTTTACACCAACTCGGTTCCGCTTCTTTATTATTCTCGTTAGAACATCACATGCATGTGTTTTACACCGGACTGGTTCCGCTCTTTATCATTCTCGCTGGAATATCCTATCGTGTTTTTTACACCGGATCTGTTCCATCTTTATTATTCTGTTGGAACATCCTGCTTGCGTGTAATTTCACCGACCTCGTTCCGTTATTATTATTATGTTGAATAACTTTGTCTTCTATGCGGGCACGCATGCATGGTGATTTCTTTTGTTATTCCATTCTTTCTTATACCCAAATGGTTAAAACTTTGACTTCTATACTCCATGAAATTAGTAGAATATCCTTGATATTTGCGTTTCATCCAAAGATCTTTTCATGGAAATATTCTTCTCGATCATTCTTGAATTTTACTCTACAAAGCAAGATCATGTTGACAGTTTGATGTTATTAGTTCTGAATAACTTAATTCTTGAACTTGTTTTTATCAATTCTTATATCATTGTCATCATCCTCATGTTTATATTTTTTTTAAAGTCATCCGTATTCGTAGAGCATGGATGGACTTGGTATGATTATGACCGAGGATTATTCTTGTAATCATGGCCCGTAATGTTACAAATGATGTGGTAAAAAAGTCCTTAGTGGTAGTAGTGCATTGATGGACAGCTTGTTGTTGATGATCATGACCATTAATGAATACACAACTATTCTCGCCCGTAGTGCGGTGAATAATTGTGGTCGTGATATCTAAAGAATATCCTCGTCAGTAGTGCAGGGGTGATTCGATGATGTGGATTATTTATTAAAGTCGAGTCTCAAATTTATAATTGATGTTGAAAAACCTTTTAAATCATAAAAGATAGTAGATTTTATTTTCTACTTGACTCTTTTAATGGATTGGTTGTTCTCTTTGGTTAAACTTGATGTTTATTATATTTTATCGCTTAACAATGTTGAAGGCTATTGATAATTTATTCGCATTATCTTAGTCATAATATTTCTTCTTTGGGCTAGTTGAGCTCACCTTTCTTTCACCGTTCTCTTCTGGAAATAAGAACATAAATTTGGGACAAGTCGGGAACTGAGTAATGGTCCAGAGGATAGCATTAGTAGTCCTCACTATTCTCGTGAAATAGTGTGATAATAATTGTAATGAGGACTCCTTTTGAGTTTGTATAATATCTAGTAGACAATATTTGTATTCAAACTCACGGTTTATGTCGTATTGTACACCTACGCTTATATTAAGAAGTTGTATTTAAATTACAGACTACGATGTCCGACTACCCAAGATGGGTGATGTATACCTAATTTTGGGGGCGTCACGGTTAGTATCGAGCTTGAGGATATGATCCTGGCTAAGATGTGAGAATAGTACTAGGAGGGAGAGACGAGGAATACCTTCGTTAGTATGACCTACCTAAGTTTATGTGCTATTTTATCGGGTCGGTCGAATATAAAGATAATTGTTACATGTCCAATTAATCTTTTGTTTTGTGGCAATATCCGAAAATGACATCCGAGAATGTTGAGAATAAGAATGGAGCACAGCGCGATCGTTGATTCACCACATATCAATAATCGTGATAATGTGCATTAGAAGGCAACAATCCTCATGCAAATAATAACATCGACCAAATGATGAATGATCAAATGTTCGAGGCTTTATGCGAATTTATGCAACAAAGAAAGCGAGCGACTCCTCATCCCAAAACGTAGGTGGAAACACGAAAACTCTCTCGGTGGTCACCGCTAAACAATTCAAGGAGCTGGGACCACCGGAGTTTAAGGGAGAGCAAAACCACTTCGGTGGAAGCATGGATAAAGCAGATTACCAAGATATTTGATGTCTTGGGATGCTCCGAGGAGCAAAAGGTTCCCTTTGCCGCCTTTATGTTGCGTGGAGAAGCAGATTACTGGTGGGAATCGGTAAACGTACTCAACCTGCTGTACTGAAGATATCTTGGGAGAAGTTCCAGGAGCTGTTCAACGACAAATACTTTCCTTAATGTATTCGCTACATGAAGGAGGTGGAGTTTATCAAGTTGGAACAAAACAATATGACCGTGTCGCAATACGAGGCAAAATTTGCGGAGTTATCACGGTTTGAGTCCCACTTGGTGGATAATGAAGAGAGAATGACACGAATGTTTTTAAGAGGTTTGAAGTCGGAGATACGTCAACATCTTATTTCTCATAAACTGTGTTTGTATTCAGATGTTGTAAATAGGGCTCAGTTAGTGGAGCGCGATAACGAGTCAACGCAACTAAAAGAGAGCGGTAAAGCAAAATTATAATACCACCGAGAGTAGTCATCGAAGCGGTGACAACAAGCGTGGAGGAATCAACAGTTAGATACTGGTAACCACTTGGTGGTAATCGTACAAAACAATAAAATGGACATTTCAAGAAACGCGGAGATTCAACAATGATGGAAAGACGTCAAGACCAAAGACCCGTTGTTAAGGAAGGAGAAAGACCACCACCATCATATGCTTCAAATGCGAGAAGAGGGACACATCGGTCCCGAATCTGTGCCATGCCATCCAAAGCATGTTATAATTGTGGAAGAGAAGGTCACTTAGCTCGATTTTGTTGCCATCAAGACAAATTCAACAACTAGGATGGAGGCACCAAAGGCCATCCCCGTAAAAGTCAAAACCAGAAGGTCTGAGGAGAGCGTTTGTTGTGACCTCCCAGAGAGCAAGGAACCCGAATGAGGTCATCCACGGGTAAGCTTATCATAATCTATACTTTATTTGATACCGGTTCTACCCATTCTTTTATTTCTCCTACTTGCCTCATCGATTAAATTTGACTCGGAGAAATTAGACTTTGACTTATCTGTGGAAACTCAGTTGGGAGAAACCTTCATTACATCCATTGCTTATAAGTCTTGTTTGGTTCAAATCGGTACCCTCACATTACCCGTCGATCTTATTTCATTAAAAATACTTGCATTTGACGTGATTCTAGGATTGATTGGTTAACTACTTATCATGCAAAAATAGATTATTTTCGTAAGGTTGTTAGCTTTCATATTCCTAATCAACCTATTATGCTAATTCAAACGACCAAACCATTAAAATCAATCACGGTCATCTCAAGCCATAAAGCTATTCGTTTATTGAAAAACGGATGTCAAGCTTTCTTAGCTCATGTCACGATTTAAACAAAAATACGCCGCTTTGAAGCGATATTTCTATTGTTAATAAATTTCCCGACGATTCCCGAAGAACTTCCCTGGCCTACCCCCAGGCGTGAAATTGAATTTTGTATCGACCTTGAACCCGATACAAAACCTATTTCCAAAGCCCCATATCGAATGGCTCCTATTGAACTTCGTGGTTAAAGACCCAATCGCAGGAATTGTTAGACATTGGCTTTATTCGTCCTAGTACTTCTACTTGGGGTGCTCTTGTTCTATTCGTGAAGAAGAAAGATGGGAGTATGCGACTTTGTATTGATTATCGGGAGTTGAATCATGTCACCATCAAAAATAGGTATCCATTGCCACGTATTGATGACTGTTTGACCCGATTGCAGAGGAGCCAAATTCTTTTCAAAGATCGATCTTCGTTCGGATATCACCAATTGAAGATTAGAATCACCGACATTCCAAAGACGGCTTTAAACTCTAAGACGGGCATTATGAATTCTAGTCATGTCCTTTGGATTGACTAATGCTCCTCCGCCTTCATGGATATGATGAACCGAGTATTCAAGGAATATTTAGATCACTTTGTGGTCGCTTTATTGATGACATCCATATTTATTCCAAAAGACGTGAAGATCATGAAAGCAACACTTGAGGTCGACACTCCAAAAGCTTCGTGAATATAAGCTTTATGCCAAGTTGAAGAAATGCGAGTTACGGCAAGAAGTAGCATTCCTTGGGCACGTGGTATCAAGTCATGGAATATCGGTTGACCCAAAGAAAGATTGAAGCTATTCAAAGTCGGGAACAACCTAAATCGATGGCCAAAGCACGTAGCTTTCTCGGTTTAATGGTTATTATCGGAGATTCGTGGAAGGATTTTCTCGAATCGCTACTCCATCGACTCAAATGACTTCGAAAAGATACAAAGTTCTATTGGAGCGAGAATGTGAGAAGAGTTTCAAGAACTCAAGAGGAGACTTATTTCAAAGAAATTGCTCGACAATACCATCCGCTCGGAGGATTTGTCATCTGATGATGCTTCGCAAAAAGGTTGGGATGTGTTCTCATGCAACATGGAAAAGTTATTGCCCGTGCCTCGCGACAACTCAAAGAATATGAGAGGAATTATCCTACTCACGATCCGGAGTTAGCGTTATTATCTTCTGCACTTAAAATTTGGAGGCATTACTTGTATGGGGAGAAAGTGGAAATCTTTACGGATCATAAAAAGCCTCAAATATTTCTTCACTCAAAAGGAACTCAACATGCGACAACGACGTTGGGCTTGAACTATTGAAAGATTATGATCATACCATCCAATACCATCCCCGAAAAGTTTAACGTGGTAGGTGACGATTGAGTAGAAGATCATATGCAAGTACGAAAAGCGTTATTGTCAACGCAGGCCCATTTTGTGTGACTTGCAAAGGATGGAGATAGAGTTAAAGACTCGAGGGGACGCATGTGATGATAGCGAATATACGAGTAGAACCGACTTTAATCGATAAAGTTAAAGTCGCTTTCAAGCTGAGCACTCAGTGTTAGGTTTGTAATATTCATAACGCAATCAAATTGCAAAAATAAGCGGGCGAGATAAAATCGAGTTTAAAATTATTTACAAACCATAAACCGGATCACCCTTTATACACAATTATTAATTAAACGAAAAGATAAAGAATAAATCATACCCTTGAAGATCGAGCTTCCTCAGGTACAAGTTCACCTCCAAATCCTTTCGCGTTCAATCTTGAATCCACCGGGTTTGGTTCCTTCCTTTGATCAACGTTAGCCACCCATATGTTTGGCCTCTAGAGGTGATCCACCAAGGAAGAAGAAAATTCAAGAAGAAGGGTGGTTGGCTAAACCCTAGTTTTCTATCTCTATAGAAAGGGTGTACTCTCCAACTAATTGGAATTATTACGTATGTTGAAAAAGTCAACAACCCATACACCCATAATAAGACTCCTCTTATTTATAGATGTGGGCAACCCACCTTAACAATTAAGGAATTGAGATTTATTTAATTAATTAAATTCTTTCAATTAATTAAGCTCCCTAATCTTATTAGGGATAATTAATTAAACTCCTTTAACTAATTTTCCCTCCTAATCCTATTAGGAATAAATGAGAGTACTTATATTAAATTAATTCCTAAACTCTTTTAGAAATTAAAATAATAATAATTGTAATAATATTAATAAGACTCCTCTTATTAATTTATATTTAATATTTCTAAAATATTAAATAATAAATATTAAGCTATTTAATTTATTCTATCAAATAGATTAAATTAAATATACTTAACATATTATTATTACGATTATGCCATTAACTTCTTAAATAATTATTCTTCCTTTTATGGTGTCACCCTTTAGGTTCTCCATATTAAACCTATTGTGAATAAATCAATTAGAACAATTCTAATCTTACTTAAATAAATAAATTAAATAATTTATTTATTTAAATAAATAATATTTATTCTACAATAGGGATAAGCCTCCCTAGCGATCAACGACTTTCCGGATAATATAGATTTCAACATTAATCATTAAAGAACCTTTGAGTAAATAGTTACCGTATAATTCAATCCTTCCACCATACAATGTCCCAATTAAATATAAGACATGTAATTACTCACTAAGTCTTATTTTATTTAATTATATGTATTTCGATCCTTAAATGCACAACACTAAATAATGCAAATTAGAAACTCCTTTCTAATTTCATTCTCGCCGCCAAGGACTCTTCGGTTGTCATTTATCGAATCACATAGGAAAATTCTCTTCTTTTATTAGAAGTGGTAGATTCTTTATCGATCATACATTATCTCCACGTATAACTTATTATACCCAAGCATACCCTTTGATATACCCTAAGGGTCTTAAGGAATAAGTCAAAGTATAACTCATCATACACAAGATACTATGATGATCTCAAGTCAAAGGATCACTTGACTTACTATCACTACAGAATTCCTATCGACAGTGAAATAAAACTCCATTAGGTATTCCTTAGCGAGCCACGTTCAAATTGAACTTATTCTCTAATAAGCACCTACATACTTGCTTTAGTGTCTCCACACAAATGATCATGAGATCAATCATCCTCATCCAATGAAAGCAAGCAAACGTATGTACCAATCTATCCGGATTCACTAATCCCCAATTTAGTAATCCAACGATTGGGAACTATTTTAGTTTTAAGCTTTCTAAGAATTTAGATCTCATTAGAATGATCATCATCATTATTCTAAAAGCATTGCTTAAAACTATGGGTTTATCACATATTATAAAACAAAGATCATGTAGATAATTAAAAGCCTTTAATAAATTAATACTTTTTATTAATAAATGAATAAGATTGTTACAAAGTATATGCTTTATCATCAAACATGATTGGCTTGTGTGCATACTACTTTCAATCTCCCACTTGCACTAAAGCCAATCGTCATGGTATCTTATACTCTTCTTCTCTAGTGACGATTATCCTGTTTGTTGGATAAGCTTTGGTTAATGGATATGTAATGTTGTTCTTGAGAGTCCACTATCTCTATAGTGATTTCCCATCTTTCAATGATTCTAATAATCAAATGAAAGTGCCACAACACATGTTTAGATCCAAGATGAGACTTAGGAACTATTCCTAGTTCTGTAATGAACTTTTAATCCAAACAATCAACTTGTAGCTTCATTTATAGCTATTTACTTTATCTTTATCACTAAACCAAAGAACTCTTTTCTTTGTTTGGAACCTTTCCCATTCAACGCACCACCGCTTCAAGATAACGCTTTTACCTTAAAGTGGATTTTACGTCATCTTGGTCCATCTCAAAAACTTGAGTCTGTTAAGCCCTCTAGTTTTAATTTAGATCCACCATGTATATGATCACATCCTTAGTGCTCTGCTAAGAACTTTAAGATGTTTTTCACCGCCTTACAAAGTGATCTTCTCCGAATATGACCGATCAACATCGGTCTCAGATATTTCATTGCATACATGATTGTCACTCATGCGATCTCTTTCTTTGAGTCTATGGGGACTATTAAGAGAGATACACTCCATGGCTCATCAACATGAGACATCTCTTGGAGTTTGCCATGCTAAACGACTTTAGCATCAAATGAATACACGTTCGGGTTAAGTTGAGCATCCTCTTAAATCTATCTATATAGATTTATATCCCTAATTAAGATACTCTTCCAAATCATTCATGGAGGAATGTTTAGACAACTTTATCTTTACTTGATTGTAGCATTGGTATGTCATTCCTTATCCGTAGTATATCAACATATAATATTAGGAATGTCACGACGCTCCCATCGACCCTTTTGTACACACTGTCTCTTACCTCATCGAATGTAACTCTGGATCATCATCTTCTATGATCGTACCTCATCATCATCATCATCCATGATGAATCCATACCTCCTAGGTATCTTCTATGTACTATTCCGGACTTACGATTCGGTTGCCAGTGGTACAATAGTCTATCTACGAGTTCCTCTTATTTGACTTATAGTGTTTTGTGGTTCTTGAACTCTTCAAGATCTATTATCCTCCCACTAGCCCCTTCATAATAAACACATTTATCTTAGAAGGAAGCGTGTTTAAATAACAAACACCTTTTCTTTAAGTAGGATTATAGAACATTTACCCTAAACTTACTTCAGGATGTCCCACAAATCAGACTTGTCAAATCTTGTCCCAAGCTTATCCTTTGAAACCTTTTCACATAAGTTGACAACCCTTATCTTAACATACTTAAGATTAGGAATCCTCCCCGTCCATAACTTTTATGGAGTCTTGGGGCCGGATTTTGAGGTTACCATTTTCGTAGATATGTAGCCATTTCTAGGACATGACCCTAGAAGGATACTGGAATGTCGGTAAAATCATTATGGACCGTACCATGTCCAACAAGGTATGATTTTTACTTTCAGATACATCAATCAATTATTATTTATCAAGAGGCGTCCATTATGAGAAAACCATTTGAGATGATCTAGAAACTTATTGCACAAGTATTTATTCCTTGATCTAATCAAAGAATCTTAATACTTTGCCAATTTGTTTCACTTCTGAATTCTTTGAACCTTTCAAATAATTCACACTTGTATTTTAGTAAATACACACATTCAACTCTTTGAATGATCATCTCCTTTTCTTATACTAATTTGTTCAATTTGCAAAATTATTTTCATGTAAGTCAAGTATACAAAATTTATTAAGTAATATTCCAGTTCTATACAAAACATTATTATTATAAATAGAACAACAATTGTTCTTAATTATAATACCAAAGATTTCATTGTCCAACAATAAAATGGAAATAATATTTTTAACAAGAACGGTAATACAATAACAACTTATTGACTTAATAGATTTGCCCGTAGGCATTTCTAAACTATAAGTTTCTATAGCTAATGCAGCAACCTTTGCTTCATTTTCCACATATAGGATTACTTATCTTTGTTTAACTTTCTACTTACGCTTGGTCCTTCATAAATCTATATTTATGATAACCAAAGTCGGTATCCAATACCCAAGTAGAACCTTGACTTAAAGAAAAATTTATTTCAATCATGAACAAAATCGTATTGTGAACCAAAACTTCACTAAGCTTTCTTTGGTTAGCCTCTGCAAGATGCTTCTCGCATTTTCTTTCCGATGTCTCAGGCTTATTGCGGTGGAAGCAAACTCCTTTCTTTATTCAGTATCGCTTTTGTTCTTATTATCCTTTGTTTATGCCTTTCTATTTACCTTCTTTGAATCGCTCTTATTTCGGAAGATCCTTTGGCCCTACCAAGTAAGACTTGATCTTTCTTGGTTGAAAGTAACTCTCAACATTTTTCAACATGTTAAGCAAATCAAGTCGATATATCTAGCTTGTTCATATGAAAAATTCACAACAATTGTGAAAGGAGTCCGGGAGTGAGTGCAAGATCAAATCTTGCTCAACTCTCCATCCATGACAAAACCAGGTTGTCCTAATTGATCAATCAAATTGATTATGTTAAGAACTTTTTATGCATCTTATATAGTGCCATTAGCCATTCTAGATCGGAAGAGCTCCTTAGATATCTCGATATCTATCGGTCCCTACTTTCCTCACCATCAACTACTTGATGTGCGGGGAATATAGTAGGAGCATCCATAGTTTCATCGCCGACGTCTGAAGCTCGTTACTCATGGATGCGAGCATGATGCATTGAGCCAATCATGCATCATCTCGCCACTTTCTAAAAGTAGCAATCTCTTCCTCGAGGCATTATCTGCAACCATTGCGGGGATAGGCGTATTAAGGACATAAGATAGCTTTTCAAATTTATGAGAACTATTCTCAAATTCCTTAACCAATTCGTTTGGTGGGGAATATTCTTTTGTTAGGAATATTCGTATAAATGGCTCAATCATCAGTGGACCCCCCCTAATGTAATTATTGTCGGATTGAGAAAACGACAAAAATTTTTATAAAAATAACGGCGGAGGTGTTACCGTTAAACTGCTGAACTCACCGGTGGTAAAAGTACGATGTCTGGCGCTGGTTGCATAAGTAGCACTACAGTATTGATTATTGATGCTTACGTGAGAAGTCACTCAATTATGCTCAATTATTGCTACAATAATTCACGTGATCATATCTCTTATATTATTGATTCAATTATTGTCACAAGATCATCATATATAATATGTTATAGTATTAAATCAATAATTGAGACGACAAGTTATAAATGATTAATAATTGTTGAAAGATTAAATATGTGTTGATGAAAAAAATGATTTGTGGTAAGTTTGATTATTTTATGGGGCTCTATATGTCATCATCTAAGAGTCTCTTCACAATAGTATTTACCTTCGTCAATAGTAATTACCTTCGTCGATAGTAATTACCCTTGTGAATAGTATTTACCTTCATCAATAGTAATTACCTTCAATCAATAGTAATTACCCTTGTGAATAGTATTTACCTTCGTCAATAGTAATTATCCTTGTGAATAGTATTTAGCTTCGTTAATAGTAATTACCTTTACCAGACGTCGAACCACTTGTCGTTTCACATTACAAAAGCGCCGAACCACTTGTCGTTTCACATTACAAAGCGTCAAACCAAATAAGTCTGAGCCACTTGCCTTTTCACACTAAGGTGCTAAGCTAGAAATCTTCTATAAATAGAGGCCTAGGGCTTCATTATTTTCACGAATTCATTCAAGCTATAGAGAGAGAAAGTATAGAGAGAATAAGAGAGAAAGAAGAAGAGTATTTTGTTACTACACTGCTAAGCGATATTCAATCTCCTACCAAATGTAAGGGGTGTTATTCTTTCTTATTCATGAAGAGAACTCTGTTGTTATTCCATTGCTTATTATTCTCGCTGGAATAACTTTTATCGTGGTTTACCCTATACTTGGTGACATTCTTCTATTATTCTCATTGGAACATCCACATGCATGTGTTTTACACCTAACTGGTTCCGTCTTTATTATTTTGTTGGAACATCCTCATGCATGTTTTACACAGGACACAGTTAAAATTTTATTATTTTGTTGGAACATCCTGCATGTGTTTTACACCGACTGGTTCCGCCTTTATTATTCTGTTGAACATCCTGCATCACGTGTGTTTTACACCACCGGTTCCGCCTCTTTATCATTATGTTGGAATATCCTATCTCGTGTGTTTTACACCGGATCCGGTTCCATCTTTATTATTCTGTTGGAACATCCCTTGAATTGTGAATTTCACCGACTTCGTTCCGTTATTTATTATTCTCATTGGAATAACTCCGTTTATGCATGCGATCTATCGCATGCATGGTGATTTCTTTTGTTATTCCATTCTTTATTATACCCAAATGGTTAAAACTTTGACTTCTATACTCCATGAAATTAGTGGAATATCCTTGATATTTGCGTTTCATCCAAAGATCTTTTCATATTCTTCCGATCATTCTTGAATTTTACTCTACAAATTAGTATCATGTTGATAATTTGGATGTTAATAATTCTAGATAAAATAATTCTTGAACTTGTTTTATTGAATTCTTATATCATTATCATCATCCTCATGTTTATATTTTTAAAGTCATCGTGGCTTCAGCAGTAGTGCATAGATGGACTTGGTATGATTATGACCGAGAGACTATTCGTGTAATCATGAATCGTAATATTACAAATGATGTGGTAAAAATCCTCGATGTCCGTAGTAGTGCATTGATGGACGATTGTTGGCATGATCATGACCATTAATGAATACACAAATATTCTCGGCCCGTAGTGCGTGAATAATTGTGGTCGTGATACTAAAGAATATCCTCGGCGTAGTGGGGGGTGATTTGATGATGTGGAATATTTATTAAAGTTTGAGTCTCATTTATAATAAAGTGATGAAAAACCTTTTAAACCTAAAAGATAGTAGACTTTATTTTCTACTTGACTCTTTTAATAGATTGCATATTCCTGCCGCAGATTAAACCGGTTGTCTATTGTATTTTATCGGTTTAACATTATTGAAGACTATTGATAATTTATTACGCATTATCTTAGTCATAATATTTCTTCTTGGGCTAGTTGAGCTCACCCTTTCTTTCACCGTTCTCTTCGTGAAATGATAATATAATTTGACGAGTGGGGAAACGAGTGATGGTCCTCAAGATAGATTAGTAGTCCTCACTATTCGTAAAATAGTGTGATAATAATAATCGTAATGAGGACTTTTTGTTTGAGTTTGTATAATATCTAGTAGATTTATATTTGTATTTAAACTCACGATTTATGTCGTATTATGTAAGACCCCACTTTTTAATAAAGATGAATTTTTCTATAAATATTATTTTTGAATATTATGGAATAAATTTGATATAATGTTATAGTTGTGGGTAATATTTATAAATTTTGCAAAGTATGCAAGTTGTTATAAAATATTAGTTTGGTGGGGAATATTCTTTTGTTAGGAATATTAAATACAATGGCTCAATCATTGGTGGACCCCACAATGTAATTATTGTTGGATTGAGAAAACGACAAAAATATTTTATAAAAATAACGGCGGAGGTGTTACTGTTAAAAGCTGTTGAACTACCCGGTGGTAAAAGTACGATGTCTGCCGTAGTTGCATAGTAGCTACTTGTATTGATTATTGATGCTTACGTTGAAGTCACTCACCTATGCTCAATTATTACTACAGATAATTCTTTGATCATATCTCTTATATTATTGATTCAATTATTGTCACACAAGATCATCATCGTATAATATGTTATAGTATTAAATCAATAATTGAGACGACAAGTTATAAATGATTAATAATTGTTGAAAGATTAAATTTGTGTTGATAAAAAAAAAATGATTTGTGGTAAGTTTAATTTTTTTATGGGGGGCTCATATGTCATCATCTAAGAGTCTCTTAAATCGATAGTATTTACCTTCGTCAATAGTAATTACCTTCGTCAATAGTAATTACCCTTGTGAATAGTATTTACCTTCGTCAATAGTAATTACCCTTGTGAATAGTATTTACCTTCGTCAATAGTATTTACCTTCGTTAATAGTAATTACCTTTACCAGACGTCCGAACCACTTGTCGTTTCACATTACAGGCGTCGAACCACTTGTCGTTTCACATTACAGGCGTCAAACCAATCGTCAAGCCACTTGCCTTTTCACACGGCGGTGCTTAAGCTAGAAATCTTCTATAAATAGAGGCCTAGGGCTTCATTATTTTCACTTAATTCATTCAAGCTATAGAGAGAGAAAGTATAGAGAGATAAGAGAAAGAAGAAGAGTATTTTTTATTACTACACCTTGCAGCGATATTCAATCTCCTACCAAATGTAAGGGTGTTATTCTTTCTTATTCATGAAGAAGAGAATCTGTTGTTATTCCATTGCTTATTATTACATTTGGAATAACTTTTGTATAAGTGGTTTACCCTATACTTGGTGACATTCTTCTATTATTCTGTTGGAACATCACATGCTCGTGTTTTACAATTGGACTTGGTTCCGTCTTTATTATTATTACATTTGGAACATCCTGTCTGCATGTGTTTTACAATTTAACACGGTTCTGTCTTTTATTATTCTGCTGGAACATCCTCATGCATGTGTTTTACAGGACTTCGGTTCCGTCTTTATTATTCTCGTTGTAATATCCTATCTCATGTGTTTTTACACCGGATGCAGTTCCATCTTTATTATTACATTTGAACATCCTGTTGCATTGTGAATTTCACGACACAGTTCCGTTATTTATTATTACATTGGAATAACTTTCTGCATGCGATCTATCGCATGCATGGTGATTTCTTTTGTTATTCCATCCTTTATTATACCCAAATTGGTTAAAACTTTGACTTCTATACTCCATGAAATTAGTAGAATATCCTTGATATTTGCGTTTCATCCAATATCTTTTCATGAAAATATTCTTCTCGATCATTCTTGAATTTTACTAATTTGGGCGTTAATAATTCTGGATAAAATAATTCTTGAACTTGTTTTATTGAATTCTTATATCATTGTCATCATCCTCATGTTTATATTTTTTTAAAGTCATCATGGCACAGTGCATATAGATGGACTTGGTATGATTATGACGAGAGACTATTCGGTGTAATCATGAATAGTAATGTTACAAATGATGTGATAAAAATCCTCGATTAGTAGTAGTGCATTGATGGACGATTGTTGGCATGATCATGACCATTAATGAATACACAAATATTCTTGGCCCGTAGTGCATGAATAATTGTGGTCGTGATACTAAAAGAATATCCTTGGCCGTAGTGCGGGGGTGATTCGATGATGTGAAATATTTATTAAAATTTGAGTCTCACTATATAAATGATGATGAAAACCTTTTAAAACCTAAAAGATAGTAGACTTTATTTTCTACTTGACTCTTTTAATGGATTGCGTATTCATTGCAGCTTAAACCGGTTGTCTATTGTATTTTATCGGTTTAACAATATTGAAGACTATTGATAATTTATTCTCGCATTATCTTAGTCATAATATTTCTTCTTTGGGCTAGTTGAGCTCACCCTTTCTTTCACCGTTCTCTTCGAGAAATGATAATATAGCCGGGACGAGTCGGGAAGCGAGTGATGGTCCGAAGATAGCATTAGTAGTCCTCACTATTCGTAAAATAGTGTGATAATAATTATAATGAGGACTTTTTATTTGAGTTTGTATAATATCTAGTAGACGATATTTGTATTTAAACTCACGATTTATGTCGTATTGTACACAGCAGTTATGTTAATAAGTTGTTTTTAAATTACGTACCATGTAAGTGTCGACCCAAGATGGGTGATGTATACCTAATTTTGGGGCGCCACGGTTGGTATCGAGCTTAGGATATGATCCCAGCTAAGATGTGAGAATAGTACTAGGAGGGAGAGCGGGGAATACCTTCGCTAGTATGACCTACCTAAGTTTATGTGATATTTTATTGGTTGGTCGGAAGATAGGGATAATTTGTTACATGTCAATTAACCTTTTGTTTTGTGGCGATGTCGAAAATGACATCCGAGAATGTTGAGAATAGCAATGGAGCGCAGCGATTGTTGATTCACCACATATCAATAATCGTGGATAATGTGCATCGAGAAGGCGACAATCCTCATGCAAACAACAACACCGACCAAATGACGAATGATCAAATGTTCGGAGGCTTTATGCAATTTATCTGCAATGAAGCGAAGCGACTCTCACCATCAAAACGTGGGTGGAAACACGGAAAACTCTCGGTGCGGTCACCGCTAAACAATTTAAGGAGCTGGGACCACCGGAGTTTAAGGGAGAGCAAAACCACTTACGGCGGAAGCATGGATAAAGCAGATTACCAAGATATTTGATGTCTTGGGATTCTCCGAGAGAGCAAAGGTTCCTTTCACGCCTTTTATGTTCTTGTGAGAGGCGGATTCTTGGTGGGAATCGGTAAAACGTACTCAACCAAATTTATCTTGAAGATATCTTGGGAGAAGTTCCAGGAGTTGTTCAACGACAAATACTTTCCTGAGAGTATTCGCCCACACATGAAGGAGGTGGAGTTTATCAAGTTGGAACAAAACAATATGGCCGTGTCGCAATACGAGGAAAAATTTGCCGAGTTATCACGGTTCGTCCCACTTGGTGGATAATGAAGAGAGAATGGCGCGAATGTTTTAAGAGGTTTGAAGCGGAGAATACGTCGAACATCTTATTTCTCATAAACCGTGTTTGTATTCGATGTTGTAAATAGGGCTCGATTAGTGGAGCGCGATAATGAGTCAACCTGACTAAAAGAGAAGCGGTAAGCAAAATTATAATACCGGTGAGAATAGTCATCGAGCGGTGACAACAAGCGTGGAGGGAATCAACGGGCGGATATATGGTAACCACTTCCGGTGGTAATCGAGGGCCAAAACAATAAGAATGAACATTTCAAGAAAAGGAGATTCAACAATGATGGAAAGACGCGTCGGACCAAAGACCCATTGTTAAGGAAGGAGAAAGACCACCTATCATATGCTTCAAATGCGGAGGAGAGGGACACATCGATCAAGCTGCTGCGTCATGCCATCAAAGCGTGTTATAATTGTGGAAGAGAAGGTCACTTAGCTCGATTTTGTCGTTTCATCAAGACAAATTCAACTAGGATGGAGGCACCAAAGGCCATCCCGGAAAATTCAAACCCAGAGTGCAAGGAGAGCATTTGTTGTGACCTCCCAAAGAGCAAGGAATCCGAATGAGGTCATCACGGGTAAGCTTATCATAAACTCTAATGAAGTCTATACTTTATTTGATCTGGGTTCTACCCATTCTTTTATTTCTCCTACTTGCGCTCATCGATTAAATTTGACTCAGGAGAAATTAGACTTTGACTTATCTGTGGAAACTCCGTTGGGAGAAACCTTCATTACATCCACTGTTTATAAGTCTTGTTTGGTTCAAATCGGTACCCTCACATTACACTGTCGATCTTATTTCATTAAAAATACTTGCTTTTGGCGTGATTCTGAGGATTGATTGGTTAACTACTTATCATGCAAAAATTGATTGTTTTACGTGAGGTTGTTAGCTTTCATATTCCTAATCAACCTATTATCACGAATTCAAACGACCAAACCATTAAAATCAATCACGGTCATCTCAAGCCATAAAAGCTATTCGTTTATTGAAAAAGCGGATGTCGAGCTTTCTTAGCTCATATCATGATTTAAATAAAAATACGTCGGTTTTAAGCGATATTCTATTGTTAATAAATTTCTGACGTATTCCCAAGAACTTCTGGCCTACCCCGGGCGTGAAATTGAATTTTGTATCGACCTTGAACCCGGTACAAAACCTATTTCCAAAGCCCCATATCGAATGGCTCTATTGAACTTGAGGAGTTAAAGACCCAATGCGAGGAATTGTTGAGACATTGGCTTTATTAGTCCTAGTACTTCTCCTTGGGGTGCTCTGTTACTATTCGTGAAGAAGAAAGATGGGAGTATGCGACTTTGTATTGATTATCGGGAGTTGAATCACGTCACCATCAAAAATAGGTATCCATTGCCACGTATTGATGACTGTTTGACCCGATTGCAAGGAGCCAAATTCTTTTCAAAGATTGATCTTCGTTCCGGATATCACCAATTGAAGATTAGAATCACGACATTCCAAAGGCGGCTTTTAACTCGATGCGGGCATTATGAATTCCTAGTCATGTCCTTTGGATTGACTAATGCTCCTCTTTGCCTTCATGGATATGATGAACCGAGTATTCAAGAATATTTAGATCACTTTGTGGTCGTCTTTATTGATGACATCCTTATTTATTCCAAAAGCCGTGAAGATCATGAAAGCAACACTTGAGGTGACACTCCAAAAGCTTCGTGAATATAAGCTTTATGCCAAGTTGAAGAAATGCGAGTTTTGGCTTGAAGAAGTAGCATTCCTTGGGCACGTGGTATCAAGTCATGGAATATCTGTTGACCCAAAGAAAGATTGAAGCTATTCAAAGTAGGGAACAACCTAAATCGATGGGCAAAATCGTAGCTTTCTCGGTTTAGTGGTTATTATCGGAGATTCGTGGAAGGATTTTCTCGAATCGCTATTCCATTGACTCAAATTGACTCGGAAGATACAAAGTTCGGTTGGAGCGAAGAATGTGAGAAGAGTTTTCAGAACTCAAGAGGAGACTTATTTCAAAGACTGTTCGACAATACCATCCGGCTCGGAGGATTTGTCATCTACAAAGATGCTTGAGGCAAAGGTTGGGATGTGTTCTCATGCAACATGGAAAAGTAATAGCCTATGCCTCGCGACAACTCAAAGAATATGAGAGGAATTATCCTACTCATGATCTAGAGTTAGCGGTTGTTATCTTCTGACTTAAAATTTGGAGGCATTACTTGTATGGGGAGAAAGTGGAGATCTTTACGGATCATAAAAGCCTCAAATATTTCTTCACTCAAAAGGAACTCAACATGCGACAACGACGTTGGCTTGAATCTGTTGAAAGATTATGATCATACCATCCAATACCATCCGAAAAAGCGAGCGTGGTAGTGACGCATTGAGTAGAAAATCATATGCAAGTCTGAGTGCGATATTGTCAACGCAAATGTCCCATTTTGTGTGACTTGCAAAGGATGGAGATAGAATTAAAGACTCGAGGGCGCGTGTGATGATAAGCGAGTATACGAGTAGAATCGACTTTAATTGATAAAGTTAAAGGCTGCTTTCGAAGCTACGGACACAGGTGATGCGTATGAGGAAGAAAGTGCAAGAAGGTGCTATCTGGGAAGCAAGAATCGATGAAGAAGGAATACTTGAGTCAACTCCAGACTTTGTGTTCTAACGACCACGATTTAAAGTATAATATCATGATGGAGGCACACAACACACCATTTGCAATCCATCACAGGAGTACCAAAATGTATCATGATATTAAATCATACATTTTGGTGGAGCAATATGAAGAGAGAGATAAGCGTTTGTTTATCTCAAGGTGTCTAACTTGTCAACGAGTTAAAGCGGAGCATCAAGTACCAAAAGGTCCATTGCAACCACTTGAAATTCCGTAATGGAAGTGGGAGCACATTACCATGGATTTAAGTTCTGGGTCTTCCTAAGGTTTCTCAAGGCATTGATGCGATTTGGGTCATTGTTGATAGGTTGACCAAGTCTGCTCATTTCTTCCGACATCTGAAAACTTATACACTTGAACGCTCTTGCTTTCATATGTACATAAACGAGATTGTAAGACCGCATGGTATCTGCGATATCCATAGTTTACGATCGAGACCCAAGATTCACTTCACGATTTTGGGTTAGTTTGCAAAAAGCTATGGGCACAGACTTACGATTTAGCTTCGGCATATCATCCTCGGAGCAGACGGACGATCGGAGAGGACTATTCAAACTCTTGAAGATCTATTAAGACTCTGTGTCCTTGATTTCAAGGGAGTTGGGACAAGTTCTTACCATTGGTGGAGTTTTCCTACAACAACAGTTATCAAAGTATCGGCATGGCTCCATTCGAGCGTTGTATGGAAGAAAGTGTCGTTCTCGATATCTTTGGGATGAGGTGGGTGAAGCAACGTTGTTGGGACCGGAGTTGATACGTATATGACTACGGAAAAGATTCAAACGATCCGACAACGTATAAAAAACCTCACAAAATCGACAAAAGAGTTATCTTGATCTTCATCGAAAGGGCGTGGAATTCGATATAGGAGATCATGTGTTGTTAAGAGTTGCTCCATGGAAAGGAGTTACAAGATTTGGAAAGAGAGGAAAACTTAACCCTCGATTCATCGGTCCATTTTAATCCTCGATCGAGTAGGAACGTGTGCCTATAGACTAAACTTTCTGCCAAATATGTCTCGTGTTCATAACATTTTTCACATATCTATGTTACGTAAATATGTGAAAGACCCAACCATATTATTGAGTTAGAACCTAGACGAAATAGCGGAAGATTTGACGTATGAAGAGGTTCTGTTCAAATTTTGGATAAGAAGGAACATATTCTACGCTCGGTTATACCTCAAGTCAAAGTTTTGTGGAGGAACCACGATGTTGAGGAAATGACTTGGGAGTTAGAATCGAAATGAAATCAAGGTATCCTTACCTCTTCGACATACTGAGTATCGTACCCCTAATTTCGAGGCGAAATTTCATAAGAAGGGGGAGGTTGTAAGACCCGACTTTTTAATAAAGATGAATTTTTCTATAAATATTATTTTTGAATATTATGGAATAAATTTGATATAATGTTATAGTTGTGGGTAATATTTATAAATTTTGCAAAGTATGCAGTTGTTATAAAATATTAGTTTGGTGGGGAAATATTCTTTTTGTTAGGGAATATTAAATACAATGGCTCAATCATTGGTGGACCCCTACAATGTAATTATTGTTGGATTGAGAAAACGACAAAAATATTTTATAAAAATAACGGCGGAGGTGTTACCGTTAAAAGCTGTTGAACTACCCGGTGGTAAAAAATGCGATGTCTGGCGTGATTGCGTAGTAGCTTACACGGTATTGATTATTGATGCTTACGTGAGAAGTCACTCACCTATGCTTTCAATTATTACTTTCACGATAATTCTTTGCATCATATCTCTTATATTATTGATTCAATTATTGTCACGGTATCATCATATAATATGTTATAGTATTAAATCAATAATTGAGACGACAAGTTATAAATGATTAATAATTGTTGAAAGATTAAATTTGTGTTGATAAAAAAAAAAATGATTTGTGGTAAGTTTAATTTTTTTTATGGGGGCTCATATGTCATCATCTAAGAGTCTCTTTACGTCGATAGTATTTACCTTCGTCGATAGTAATTACCTTCGTCGATAGTAATTACCCTTGTGAATAGTATTTACCTTCGTCAATAAGTAATTACCCTTGTGAATAGTATTTACCTTCGTGAATAGTATAGTATTTACCTTTACGTTAATAATAAATTACCTTTACCGACGTCGAACCACTTGTCGTTTCACATTACAAGCGTCGAACCACTTGTCGTTTCACATTACAAAGGCCAAACCACCGCTGAAGCCACTTGCCTTTTTCACACGGAGGTGCTAAGCTAGAAATCTTCTATAAATAGAGGCCTAGGGCTTCATTATTTTTCACGCAATTCATTCAAGCTATAGAGAGAGAAAGTATAGAGAGAATAAGAGAGAAAGAAGAGAAGAGTATTTTTGTTACTACACCTTCTTGCGATATTCAATCTCCTACCAAATGTAAGGGGTGTTATTCTTTCTTATTCATGAAGAGAACTGTTGTTATTCCATTGCTTATTATTACATTGGAATAACTTTTGTATAAGTGGTTTACCCTATACTTGGTGACATTCTTCTATTATTACATTGGAACATCCTGTCATGTGTTTTACACCTGACTGGTTCCGCTTCTTTATTATTATTACATTGGAACATCCTGTTCATGCATGTTTTTTACACCGGACTGGTTCCGCCTTTTATTATTATTACATTGGAACATCCTGCATGCATGTGTTTTACGGACTGGTTCCGCCTTTATTATTACATTGGAATATCCTATCGTGTGTTTTACACCGATCTGGTTCCATCTTTATTATTACATTGGAACATCCCAGCCGGTGTGAATTTCACGACTTTGTTCCGTTATTTATTATTACATTGGAATAACTTTTGCGTGCGGTCTATCGCGTGCATGGTGATTTCTTTTGTTATTCCATCCTTTATTATACCCAGTTGGTTAAAACTTTGACTTATACTCCATGAAATTAGTAGAATATCCTTGATATTTGCGTTTCATCGATATCTTTTCATGAAAATATTCTTCTCCATCATTCTTGAATTTTACTAATTTGGGCGTTAATAATTCTGGATAAAATAATTCTTGAACTTGTTTTATTGAATTCTTATATCATTGTCATCATCCTCATGTTTATATTTTTTTAAAGTCATCATGGCACATAGGTGCATAGATGGACTTGGTATGATTATGACCGAGAGACTATTCGGTGTAATCATGGCCGTAATGTTACAAATGATGTGATAAAAATCCTCGATTAGTAGTAGTGCATTGATGGGCCGATTGTTGGCATGATCATGACCATTAATGAATACACAAATATTCTTGGCCCGTAGTGCATGAATAATTGTGGTCGTGATACTTAAGAATATCCTTGGCCGTAGTAGTGCGAGGGTGATTCGATGATGTGAAATATTTATTAAAGTTTGAGTCTCATATAAAAGATGATGAAAAACCTTTTAAAACCTAAAAGATAGTAGACTTTATTTTCTACTTGACTCTTTTAATGGATTGCATATTCATTGCTTGATTAAACCGGGTTGTCTATTGTATTTTATCGGTTTAACATTATTGAAGACTATTGATAATTTATTACGCATTATCTTAGTCATAATATTTCTTCTTTGAAATTAGTTGAGCTCACCCTTTCTTTCACCTGTTCTCTTGAAATGATAATATAGCCGGGACGAGTCGGGGAAGCAGTGATGGTCCTGAAAGATAGCATTAGTAGTCCTCACTATTACAGTAAAATAGTGTGATAATAATCAGTATGAGGACTTTTTATTTGAGTTTGTATAATATCTAGTAGACGATATTTGTATTTAAACTCACAGCGATTAATGTCGTATTGTACCTACAGTTTATGTTAATAAGTTGTTTTTAAATTACATTACCATGTAAGTGTCGACCCAAGATGGGTGATGTATACCTAATTTTGGGGCGCCACATATTGTAATTCACGCTTATGTTAATAAGTTGTATTTAAATTACATGATGTAAGTATCGACCCAAGATGGGTGATGTATACCTAATTTTGGGGCGTCACGGTTAATATCGAGCTTAGGATATGATCCTGGTTAAGATGTGAGAATAGTACTAGGAAGGAGAGACGGGGAATACCTTGGTGTAGTATGACCTACCTAAGTTTATGTGCTATTTTATTGGTTGGTCGGAAAGATACGGATAATTTGTTACATGTCAATTAACCTTTTGTTTTGTGGCGATATCTAAAAATGACATCCGAGAATGTTGAGAATAGCAATGGAGCGCAGAGCGATCGTTGATTCACCACATATCAATAATCGAGGATAATGTGCATCGTGAAGGCGACAATCCTCATGCAAAACAACAACACCGACCAAATGACGAATGATCAAATGTTCGTAGAGGCTTTATGCAATTTATCTGCAACAATGAAAGTAGAGCGACTCTCGTCCAAAACGTGGGTGGAAACACGGAAACTCTCGGGCGGTCACCGCTAAACAATTTAAGGAGCCGGGACCACCGGAGTTTAAGGGAGAGCCAAAACCACTTCCGGCGGAAGCATGGATAAAGCAGATTACCAAGATATTTGATGTCTTGGGATGCTCAGAGGAGCAAAGGTTCCTTTACGCCTTTTTATGTTGCGCGGAGAAGCGGATTCTTGGTGGGAATCGGTAAAACGTACTCAACCAAATTGCATCTTGAAGATATCTTGGGAGAAGTTCCAGGAGTCGCTTCAACGACAAATACTTTCACGAGAGTATTCGCCACATGAAGGAGGTGGAGTTTATCAAGTTGGAACAAAACAATATGGCCGTGTATCGCAATACGAGGCAAAATTTGCGGAGTTATCACGGTTTCGTCCCCACTTGGTGGATAATGAAGAGAGAATGGCGCGAATGTTTTAAGAGGTTTGAAGCCGGAATACGTCAACATCTTATTTCTTATAAACCGTGTTTGTATTCGAGATGTTGTAAATAGGGCTCGATTAGTGGAGCGCGATAATGAGTCAACGCAACTAAAAAGAGCGGTAAAAGGCAAAATTATAATACCAAATGAGAATAGTCATCGAGGCGGTGACAACAAGCGTGGAGGAATCAACGAAGCGAGATATGGTAACCACTTCGGTGGTAATCGTACAAAAACAATAAGAATGGACATTTCAAGAAAAGGAGATTCAACAATGATGGAAAGACGTCGGACCAAAGACCCATTGTTAAGGAAGGAGAAAGACCACCTATCATATGCTTCAAATGCGGAGGAGAGGGACACATCGGTCAAATCTGCGTCGTGCCGTCAAAGCATGTTATAATTGTGGAAGAGAAGGTCACTTAGCTCGATTTTGTCGTTTCATCAAGACAAATTCAGCTAGGATGGAGGCACCAAAGGCCATCCCGGAAAATTCAAAACCGGTAGTCTGAGGGAGAGCATTTGTTGTGACCTCCCAAAGAGCAAGGAAATCCGAATGAGGTCATCACGGGTAAGCTTATCATAAACTCTAATGAAGTCTATACTTTATTTGATACCGGTTCTACCCATTCTTTTATTTCTCCTACTTGCGCTCATCGATTAAATTTGACTCGGAGAAATTAGACTTTGACTTATCTGTGGAAACTCCGTTGGGAGAAACCTTCATTACATCCACTTTGTTTATAAGTCTTGTTTGGTTCAAATCGGTACCCTCACATTACACCGTCGATCTTATTTCATTAAAAATACTTGCTTTTGACGTGATTCTGTGGATTGATTGGTTAACTACTTATCATGCAAAATTGATTGTTTTCGTAAGGTTGTTAGCTTTCATATTCCTAATCAACCTATTATCTAATTCAAACGACCAAACCATTAAAATCAATCACGGTCATCTCAAGCCATAAAGCTATTCGTTTATTGAAAAAGCGGATGTCAAGCTTTCTTAGCTCATGTCACGATTTAAATAAAAATACGCCGGGTTTTAAACGATATTCCTATTGTTAATAAATTTCTGACGTATTCCCAAGAACTTCCCAGCCTACCCCGGGCGTGAAATTGAATTTTGTATCGACCTTGAACCCAGACAAAACCTATTTCCAAAGCCCCATATCGAATGGCTCTATTGAACTTCGAGAGTTAAAGACCCAACTGCAGGAATTGTTAGACATTGGCTTTATTCGTCCCTAGTACTTCTCCTTGGGGTGCTCTGTTCTATTCGTGAAGAAGAAAGATGGGAGTATGCGACTTTGTATTGATTATCGGGAGTTGAATCACGTCACCATCAAAAATAGGTATCCATTGCCACGTATTGATGACCTGTTTGACCCGGTTGCAAGGAGCCAAATTCTTTTCAAAGATTGATCTTCGTTAGGATATCACCAATTGAAGATTAGAACCACGACATTCCAAAGACGGCTTTAACTCTTCGATGCGGGCATTATGAATTCCTAGTCATGTCCTTTGGATTGACTAATGCTCCTCTTTGCCTTCATGGATATGATGAACCGAGTATTCAAGGAATATTTAGATCACTTTGTGGTCGCCTTTATTGATGACATCCTTATTTATTCCAAAAGCCGTGAAGATCATGAAAGCAACACTTGAGGTGACACTCCAAAAGCTTCGTGAATATAAGCTTTATGCCAAGTTGAAGAAATGCGAGTTTTGGCTTGAAGAAGTAGCATTCCTTGGGCACGTGGTATCAAGTCATGGAATATCTGTTGACCCAAAGAAAGATTGAAGCTATTCAAAGTAGGAACAACCTAAATCGATGACCGAAGTACGTAGCTTTCTCGGTTTAAATTGGTTATTATCGGAGATTCGTGGAAGGATTTTCTCGAATCGCTATTCCATTGACTCGGTGACTTCGGAAGATACAAAGTTCGGTTGGAGCGAAGAATGTGAGAAGAGTTTTCAAGAACTCAAGAGGAGACTTATTTCAAAGACTGTTCGACAATACCATCCGCTCGGAGGATTTGTCATCTCACGATGATGCTTGAGCAAAGGGTTGGGATGTGTTCTCATGCAACATGGAAAAGTAATAGCCTATGCCTCGCGACAACTCAAAGAATATGAGAGGAATTATCCTACTCATGATCTAGAGTTAGCAACCGTTGTTTTCTTGACTTAAAATTTGGAGGCATTACTTGTATGGGGAGAAAGTGGAGATCTTTACGGATCATAAAAGCCTCAAATATTTCTTCACTCAAAAGGAACTCAACATGCGACAACGACGTTGGCTTGAACTCATTGAAAGATTATGATCATACCATCCAATACCATCCTCGGAAAAGCGAACGTGGTAGGCGACGCATTGAGTAGAAAATCATATGCAAGCAATGCAAGTGCGATATTGTCAACGCAAATGTCCATTTTGTGTGACTTGCAAAGGATGGAGATAGAATTAAAGACTCAGGGGACGCGTGTGATGATAAGCGAGTATCTGAGTAGAATCCGACTTTAATTGATAAAGTTAAAGCCGCTCAAGCTACGGACACTGGAGGTGATGCGTATGAGGAAGAAAGTGCAAGAAGGTGCTATGCTTAGGAAGCAAGAATCGATGAAGAAGGAATACTTGAGTCAACTCCGGACTTTGTGTTCTAACGACCACGATTTAAAGTATAATATCATGATGGAGGCACACAACACACCATTTGCAATCCATCTCGGGAGTACCAAAATGTATCATGATATTCGCCATACATTTTGGTGGAGCAATATGAAGAGAGAGATAATATTGCTTATCTCAAGGTGTCTAACTTGTCAACGAGTTAAAGCGGAGCATCAAGTACCAAAAGGTCCATTGCAACCACTTGAAATTCCGAATGGAAGTGGGAGCACATTACTATGGATTTCACTACTGGCCTTCTTCTAAGGTTTCTCAAGGCATTGATGCGATTTGGGTCATTGTTGATAGGTTGACCAAGTCTGCTCATTTCTTACCGATCGAGAAACTTATACACTTGAACGTCTTGCTCAGTATGTACATAAACGAGATTGTAAGATCGCATGGTATGCTTGCAGATCCATAGTTTCCGATCGAGACCCAAGATTCACTTCACGATTTTGGGTTAGTTTGCAAAAAGCTATGGGCACAGACTTACGATTTAGCTTCGGCATATCATCCTCGACGGACGAGACAATGGAGAGGACTATTCAAACTCTTGAAGATCTATTAAGACTCTGTGTCCTTGATTTCAAGGGAGTTGGGACAAGTTCTTACCATTGGTGGAGTTTTCCTACAACAACAGCTTATCAAGCAAGTATTGGCATGGCTCCATTCAAGCGTTGTATGGAAGAAAGTGTCGTTCTCGATATCTTTGGGATGAGGTGGGTGAAGCAACGTTTGTTGGGACCAGAGTTGATACGTATGACTCACGAAAAAGATTCAAACGATCCGACAACGTATAAAAACCTCACAAAATCGACAAAAGAGTTATGCTGATCTTCATCGAAAGGACGTGGAATTCGATATAGGAGATCATGTGTTGTTAAGAGTTGCTCCATGGAAAGGAGTTACAAGATTTGGAAAGAGAGGAAAACTTAACCCTCGATTCATCGGTCCATTTTTAATCCTCGATCGAGTAGGAACTGTGGCCTATAGACTCGCTTTACCGCCAAATATGTCTCGTGTTCATAACGTTTTTCACATATCTATGTTACGTAAATATGTGAAAGACCCGAATCATATTATTGAGTTAGAATCGGACGAAATAGCGGAAGATTTGACGTATGAAGAGGTTCCTGTTCAAATTTTGGATAAGAAGGAACATATTCTACGCTCCAAGGTTATACCTCAAGTCAAAGTTTTGTGGAGGAACCACGATGTTGAGGAAATGACTTGGGAGTTAGAATCTGAAATGAAATCAAGGTATTCTTACCTCTTCGACATACCGTATCGTACCCTAATTTCGAGGGCTTAAATTTCATAAGAAAAGGGAGGTTGTAAGACCCCAGCTTTTATAATAAAGATGAATTTTTCTATAAATATTATTTTTGAATATTATGGAATAAATTTGATATAATGTTATAGTTGTGGGTAATATTTATAAATTTTGCAAAGTATGCAAGTTGTTATAAAATATTCGTTTGGTCGGGGAATATTCTTTTTGTTAGGGAATATTCGTACAATGGCTCAATCATTGGTGGACCCCAGCAAAATTATTATCATTTGATTGAGAAAACGACAAAATATTTTATAAAAATAACGACGGAGGTGTTACCGTTAAAAGCTGTTGAACTACCGGTGGTAAAGAAATAGAATGTCTGGCGTGGTTGCATAGTAGCACGGTATTGATTATTGATGCTTACGTGAGAAGTCACTCAATTATGCTCAATTATTACTACAATAATTGCTTTGATCATATCTCTTATATTATTGATTGAATTATTGTCACAAATTATCATCTCATATAATATGTTATAGTATTAAATCAATAATTGAGACGACACAGTTATAAATGATTAATAATTGTTGAAAGATTAAATATGTGTTGATGAAAAAAAAATGATTTGTGGTAAGTTTGATTATTTTATGGGGGCTCATATGTCATCATCTAAGAGTCTCTTCATCAATAGTATTTACCTTCGTCAATAGTAATTACCTTCGTCGATAGTAATTACCCTTGTGAATAGTATTTACCTTCGTCGATAGTAATTACCTTCAAATCGATAAGTAATTACCCTTGTGAATAGTATTTACCTTCGTCATCGATAGTAATTATCCTTGTGAATAGTATTTAGCTTCGTTAATAGTAATTACCTTTACCGGACGTCCGAACCACTTGTCGTTTCACATTACAAAGTCCGAACCACTTGTCGTTTCACATTACAAAGCGTCGAAAACCGATTAATCGAGCCACTTGCCTTTTCACACGGCGGTGCTAAGCTAGAAATCTTCTATAAATAGAGGCCTAGGGCTTCATTATTTTCACGAATTCATTCAAGCTATAGAGAGAGAAAGTATAGAGAGAATAAGAGAAAGAAGAAGAGTATTTTGTTATTACACCGCTGCGGCGATTCAATCTCCTACCAAATGTAAGGGGTGTTATTCTTTCTTATTCATGAAGAGAACTTTGTTATTCCATTGCTTATTATTACATTGGAATAACTCGTATCACGTGGTTTACCCTATACTTGGTGACATTCTTCTATTATTCTGTTGGAACATCCATGCTCTGTGTTTTTTACACCGACTGGTTCCGCTCTTTATTATTTTGTTGGAACATCCTCATGCATGTGTTTTTACACCGGACTGGTTCCGCTCTTTATTATTTTGTTGGAACATCCTCATCATGTGTGTTTTTTACCGGACCGGTTCCGCTCTTTTATTATTCTGTTGGAACATCCTGTGCATGTGTTTTACACCGACCGGTTCCGCCTTTTATCATTATGTTGGAATATCCTATCGTGTGTTTTACACCGGATCCGGTTCCATCTTTATTATTCTCATTGGAACATCCCGCCGATTGTGAATTTCACCGACACAGTTCCGTTATTTATTATTCTGCTTGGAATAACTCATGCATATGTGGTCTATCGCATGCATGGTGATTTCTTTTGTTATTCCATTCTTTATTATACCCAAATAAGTTAAAACTTTGACTTCTATACTCCATGAAATTAGTGGAATATCCTTGATATTTGCGTTTCATCCAGTATCTTTTCATATTCTTCTGATCATTCTTGAATTTTACTCTACAAATTAGTATCATGTTGATAATTTGGATGTTAATAATTCCTAGATAAAATAATTCTTGAACTTGTTTTATTGAATTCTTATATCATTGTCATCATCCTCATGTTTATATTTTTTAAAGTCATCTGTGGCCTGTAGTGCATAGATGGACTTGGTATGATTATGACCAGAGACTATTCGGTGTAATCATGATTAGTAATATTACAAATGATGTGGTAAAAATCCTCGATGTCCGTAGTAGTGCATTGATGGATGATTGTTGGCATGATCATGACCATTAATGAATACACAAATATTCTTGGCCCGATGCGTGAATAATTGTGGTCGTGATACTAAAGAATATCCTTGGCCGTAGTGTGCGGGGTGATTTGATGATGTGGAATATTTATTAAAGTTTGAGTCTCAAATTTATAACAATGATGAAAAACCTTTTAAAACCTAAAAGATAGTAGACTTTATTTTCTACTTGACTCTTTTAATAGATTGCATATTCACCGCAGCTTAAACCGGTTGTCAATTGTATTTTATCGGTTTAACATTATTGAAGACTATTGATAATTTATTCTCGCATTATCTTAGTCATAATATTTCTTCTTGGGCTAGTTGAGCTCACCCTTTCTTTCACCGTTTCTTCTCTTGAAATGATAATATAGTTTGGGACGAAGCCTGGGAAACGAGTGATGGTCCTGAAGATAGCATTAGTAGTCCTCACTATTCAGTAAAATAGTGTGATAATAATCTGTAATAAGGACTTTTTGTTTGAGTTTGTATAATATCTAGTAGATTTATATTTGTATTTAAACTCACGGTTTATGTCGTATTGTTATTTTAAGCAGCTTATGTTAATAAGTTGTATTTAAATTACATGCACCATGTAAGTGTCGACCCAAGATGGGTGATGTATACCTAATTTTGGGGCGTCACAACATCCTAATCAAAATTATCTAAGTTAAGTCCGACCTAGCACTCCATATATTCAAAAAGAAAAAATATCATCCTTGTGGTGACACAACAAAACAATATTGTTCAATTTTCTTTATAAGCATCAAATGTGATAAATTAACATCTTAAATACTTAATACTTGCCTTGTGGTGACACAACAAACTCATATTAAATATTTAATACTCTATTAATTTTATAATGCTAGAAAGCGGACGTTCGATATTCCAATATCTTTGAACGCTTATGACTTAATATAAAAATTGAGGGGTTTGTTATTAATTTGTCTCATCTTGTTTAGCGGCATTTATTACATATATATATAAAATACGCATCATATTAATGAACATACGAAGCATGTTTGCATAATATATAATATATATAATATACGCATACACATATATAGAATACTATATTCTACCCGATTGATTATGGACTTTTATTCTAGTTTGGTTCACTAGAGCCACCAAGTGAACCAAAAGGTCAAACCCTAGGGTGCAAGAAATAATATTTAAATATAACTATTACATTTAAACCCTGGGCTCCATTACAAGCGGGTTCACGCGCTTCTTGTCCTTGATCTCCAATTCTTCAAAATAATTCTAACTATTCCTATTACAAAACTATTTTAAAATAAATAGAAACCTTGATCGTGATCGAGGGAAGTACATAGGAGGGAGATAGAATTTATATTAAGAAAAATTAAAGAAGACGAGGTACGCAGACCCCATTTAATAAAACCCATACATTCATGCATCCAACTAAAATAAAATCCAATCGCATTGGTCAATAGTCCATAATCAATCCCATTTATTATCATACACATCACCATATGCGATCAATAAATAATATTCATCTTATGAATAATAAACATTTAATATATATATTGATATCATTTAATGGGCAAATTTAGTTAGTATAAAATCTAATTTTGAATCAAAATAAACTCCTTTATTTTAATCCAAATTTAAATCAAAATAAAACTATTTTATTTTAATTTATCCTATTTTGAATAAAATAAACTATTTTATTTTAATCAAAAACTTTAATCAAAATAAACTCTTTTATTTTAATTAATTATGGAATTCAATTCCATGTAATAAAAAAAATATTAAAGGAAACACGAATATTCTTTCCTATTCACAAATAAACTCTTTTATTTTGAATAATATGAAATCTTATTTCATATTTAAATAAACTCTTTTATTTAAGGAAACACTTGATTTTTTTTCCTATTCACAAATAAACTCTTTTATTTTGAATAATGTGAAATCTTATTTCATATCTAAATAAACTCCTTTATTTAAGGAAATTAGGATTCTCTTTCCTATTCATAAATAAACTCTTTTATTTTGAATAATATGAAATCCTATTTCATATCTAAATAAACTCATTTATTTAAGGAAAGATGGAATACAATTTCAACTCCAATTAGTTATCATGGAATCCAATTCCAACTCTAATTAGTTAGCATGAAATTCTAATTTTAAAATTAAAATAAACCTTTTTATTTTAATATAAAAATAAACTTTTTATTTTAATATTAAAATAAAATTTTTATTTTAATAATAAAATTATTAAGAATATTATATATATATAATAATAAAACAAAACCATTATTTTATTATATATATAATAAAACCGTATATATATATTATAGTATATATTACCGAATATATTATATATATATAGTACGGTTTCATACTCCTTGTTCCTTGCTGCTAATCACGTGATCCTTTTTTTTTTTTTTTTTTAATTTTTTCGGAAACCGTGCACAGCAGCTTAATCTTTGCCTCGATTTTCGTGCGCTCCATCAAAAGTCATCATTGGCCAATCATGCTAATCATTACTTATCAGCCATCATTAGCCATCATTGGCCAATCATGCCAATCATTACTTATCAGCCATCATTAGCCAATCTTCTCGATTTCCGTGCGCTGGAGTTTTTTTTTTTTTTTTTTTTGTTTTGTTTTCCGTGCAAGTATAAGAGTTAAAATTGATACCCACGGAAAAAAATAGCGACGGTTTTTTTTTTTTTTTTTAAATTTTATACAATATATAAATTAAAATAATTAATAATTTGCATAAAGGTTTGGCTCTGATGCCACTGTTAGGTTTGTAATATTCATAACGCAATCAAATTGCAAAAATAAGCGGAAGCGAGATAAAATCAGAGTTTAAAATTATTTACAAACCATAAACCCGGATCACCCTTTATGCACAATTATTAATTAAACGAAAAGATAAAGAATAAATCATACCCTTGAAGATCGAGCTTCCTCAGGTACAAGTTCACCTCCAAATCCTTTCGCGTTCAATCTTGAATCCACCGGGTTTGGTTCCTTCCTTTGATCAACGTTAGCCACCCATATGTTTGGCCTCTAGAGGTGATCCACCAAGGAAGAAGAAAATTCAAGAAGAAGGGTGGTTGGCTAAACCCTAGTTTTCTATCTCTATAGAAAGGGTGTACTCTCCAACTAATTGGAATTATTACGTATGTTGAAAAAGTCAACAACCCATACACCCATAATAAGACTCTCTTATTTATAGATGTGGGCAACCCACCTTAACAATTAAGGAATTGAGATTTATTTAATTAATTAAATTCTTTCAATTAATTAAGCTCCCTAATCTTATTAGGGATAATTAATTAAACTCCTTTAACTAATTTTCCTCCCTAATCCTATTAGGAATAAATGAGAGTACTTATATTAAATTAATTCCTAAACTCTTTTAGAAATTAAAATAATAATAATTGTAATAATATTAATAAGACTCCTCTTATTAATTTATATTTAATATTTCTAAAATATTAAATAATAAATATTAAGCTATTTAATTTATTCTATCAAAGATAGATTAAATTAAATATACTTAACATATTATTACGATTATGCCATTAACTTCTTAAATAATTATTCTTCCTTTTATGGTGTCACCCTTTAGGTTCTCCATATTAAACCTATTGTGAATAAATCAATTAGAACAATTTAATCTTACTTAAATAAATAAATTAAATAATTTATTTATTTAAATAAATAATATTTATTCTACAATAGGATAAGCCTCCTAATGATCAACGACTTTCCGGATAATATAGATTTCAACATTAATCATTAAAGAACCTTTGAGTAAATAGTTACCGTACAATTCAATCCTTCCACCATACAATGTCCCAATTAAATATAAGACATAGAATTCATCACAAGTCTTATTTTATTTAATTATATGTATTTCGATCCTTAAATGCACAACACCAAATAATGCAAATTAGAAACTCCTTTCTAATTTCATTCTCGCCTTTGGCCAAGGACTCTTTGGGTTGTCATTTATCGAATCACATAGGAAAATTCTCTTCTTTTATTAAGTGGTAGATTCTTTATTGATCATACATTATCTCCATGTACAACTTATTATACCCAAGCATACCCTTTGATATACCCTAAGGGTCTTAAGGAATAAGTCAAAGTATAACTCATCATACACAAGATACTATGATGATCTCAAGTCAAAGGATCACTTGTCTTTACTATCACTACAGAATTCCTATTGACAGCAAATAAAACTCCATTAGGTATTCCTTAGCGAGCCACGCTCAAAGTGAACTTATTCTCTAATAAGCACCTACATACTTGCTTTAGTGTCTCCCACACAAATGATCATGAGATCAATCATCCTCATCCAATGAAAGCAAGCAACGGCGTATGTACCAATCTATCCTGGATTCACTAATCCCCAATTTAGTAATCCAACGATTGGGAACTATTTTAGTTTTAAGCTTTCTAAGAATTTAGATCTCATTAGAATGATCATCATCATTATTCTAAAAGCATTGCTTAAAACTATGGGTTTATCACATATTATAAAACAAAGATCATGTAGATAATTAAAAGCCTTTAATAAATTAATACTTTTTATTAATAAATGAATAAGATTGTTACAAAGTATATACTTTATCATCAAACATGATTGGCTTGTGTGCATACTACTTTCAATCTCCCACTTGCACTAAAGCCAATCGTCATGGTATCTTATACTCTTCTTCTCTAAGTGACGATTATCCTGCTGTTGGATAAGCTTTGGTTAATGGATATGTAATGTTGTTCTTGAGAGTCTACTATCTCTATAGTGATTTCCCATCTTTCAATGATTCTAATAATCAAATGAAAGTGCCACAACACATGTTTAGATCCAAGATGAGACTTAGGAACTATTCCTAGTTCTGTAATGAACTTTTAATCCAAACAATCAACTTGTAGCTTCATTTATAGCTATTTACTTTATCTTTATCACTAAACCAGCAACTCTTTGCTGTTTGGAACCTTTCCCATTCACTGCACCACTGTTCAAGATAACGCTTTACCTTAAAGTGGATTTTCTGTCATCTTGGCTCCATTCGAAGCGTTGTATGGAAGAAAGTGTCGTTCTCGAATCTTTGGGATGAGGTGGGTGAAGCAACGTTGTTGGGACCGGAGTTGGTACGTGCGTGATGATACTTTAAAAGATTCAAACGATCCGACAACGATATAAAAATCTCACAAAATCGATAAAGAGTTATCTTGATCTTCATCGAAAGGACGTGGAATTCGATATAGGAGATCATGTGTTGTTAAGAGTTGCTCCATGGAAAGGAGTTACAGATTTGGAAAGAGAGGAAAACTTAATCCTCGATTCATCGGCCTATTTTAATCCTCGATCGAGTAGGAACTTTGGCCTATAGACTCGCTTTCTGCCAAATATGTCTCGTGTTCATAACGTTTTTCACATATCCATGTTACGTAAATATGTGAAAGACCCGAACCATATTATTGAGTTAGAACCCGCATTTAAATAGCGGAAGATTTGACTTATGAAGAGGTTCCTGTTCAAATTTTGATAAGAAGGAACATATTCTACGCCCAAGTTATACCTCAAGTCAAAGTTTTGTGGAGGAACCACGATGTTGAGGAAATGACTTGGGAGTTAGAATCAAATGAAATCAAGGTATCCTTACCTCTTCTTGACATACCAGTGCATCGTACCCTAATTTCGAGGGCGAAATTTCATAAGAAAGGGAGGTTGTAAGACCCCAACTTTTATAAATAAAGATGAATTTTCTATAAATATTATTTTTGAATATTATGGAATAATTTGATATAATGTTATAGTTATGGGTAATATTTATAAATTTTGCAAAAGTATGCAAGTGGTTATATTATATTCGATTGGTGGGGAATATTTTAGGTTTAGCGGGTAATATTAAATGCAACGACCAATCATTGGTGGACCCAACAATGTAATTATTATTTGATTGAGAAAACGATAAAATATTTTATTGAAATAACTACCAAGTTTTACTGGTTGATCTTTGTTGAACTACTCGGTAGTAAAAGTACGATGTCGTGTGTGGTTGCATAGTAAGACACGGTATTAATTATCGATGCTTATGTGAGAAGTCACTCGGTTTGATTCCATTATTGTTAATTAATAATATGAATTATTATAATGATAATGACGTTTTGTTTTATTCAGATTATTAACGTAATAAAATGAAACATCTTTTTTATATAAAATGAATACTTTATTAAAGTTATTCTATAAATAAAATATATTATATTCTATTATGCATAGTGTTGCATAGTGTTTGCATAGTAAAATATTTTTATATAAATAGAATATATTATATTTTATTTAAAAGATTTTTGCTGCTTTAAATATGGACCGTCGATTAAAGTAAATCAATCTGGACCGTTCATGGATTAATTACTATGCATTCTATTTTCCTATAAATAAAGCTCATTCCTTCATTATTTTCTTACGAATTCAATTTGAAACTCTGTAGAGAAAACTATAGAGAGAAAGAAGAAAAAAGTATTCTCGCTACTTCACTTTGTCAATATTCAGTTCTTCTAAGGTAGGGAATATTATTTGTTGTACCGTAAGGGGTGTTATTCTTTGTATTCATGAAGAGAACTTCTTTTTTTATTCCGTTCTTATTTATTCTCGCTTGGAATAACCTCTATACGCTGAATCCCCTATACTTGGTGATCTTCTTCTTTTATTCTATTCTTATATTATTCATTTGAACATCCATGCATGTGTTTTTACACCTTGACTGGTTCCGCTTTTTTATTATTATTCTCGTTGGAACATCCTCGCATGTGTTTTACACCCGACTTGGTTCCGCTCTTTATTATTCTCGTTGGAACATCCTGCATGCATGTTTTACACCGGACTCGTTCCGTCTTTATCATTCTCATTGGAATATCCTATCTCGTGTGTTTTACACCGGATCCGGTTCCATCTTTATTATTCTGTTGGAACATCCCGCTTATGTGAATTTCACCGACCGGTTCCGCGTTATTATTATTCTGTTGGAATAACCTGTCTATGCGAAGTACCGCATGCATGGTGATTTCTTTTGTTATTCCATTCTTTATTATACCCAGTTGGTTAAAACTTTGACTTCTATACTCCATGAAATTAGTAGAATATCCTTGATATTTGCGTTTCATCCAGTATCTTTTCATGGAAATATTCTTCTGATCATTCTTGAATTTTACTCTACAAAGCAGTATCATGTTGACAGTTTGGATGTTATTAGTTCCTGAATAACTTAATTCTTGAACTTGTTTTATTGAATTCTTATATCATTGTCATCATCCTCATGTTTATATTTTTTAAAGTCATATGTGGCTTCGTAGAGCATGGATGGACTTGGTATGATTATGACCGTGGATTATTCGTGTAATCATGACCGTAATGTTACAAATAATGTGGTAAAAGTCCTCGATTAGTAGTAGTGCATTGATGGACAGTGTTGGCATGATCATGACCATTAATGAATACACAACTATTCTTGGCCCGTAGTGCAGGAATAATTGTGGTCGTGATACTAAAGAATATCCTTGGCCCGTAGTGCGGGGTGATTCGATGATGTGGATTATTTATTAAAGTCGAGTCTCAATTATAACAATGATGAAAACCTTTTAAATCATAAAAGATAGTAGATTTTATTTTCTACTTGACTCTTTAATGGATTGCTTGTTCACCGCAGCTTAAACTTGATGTTTATTATATTTTATCGGTTTAACAATGTTGAAGGCTATTGATAATTTATTCGCATTATCTTAGTCATAATATTTCTTCTCGGGCTAGTTGAGCTCACCTTTCTTTCACCGTTTCTCTTCTTGAAATGAGAACATAGCCGGGACAAGCTCGGGGAACGAGTAATGGTCCGAGAGGATAGCATTAGTAGTCCTCACTATTCGTGAAATAGTGTGATAATAATTGTAATGAGGACTCATTTTGAGTTTGTATAATATCTAGTAGACAATATTTGTATTCAAACTCACAGTTTATGTCGTATTGTATACGACAGTTATATTAGTAAGTTGTATTTAAATTTTGTACCATGTATCTGACTACTCAAGATGGGTGATGTATACCTAATTTTGGGGGCGTCACAGGTTTCATTCGTCCTAGTACATCTCCTTGGGGTGCTCCTGTTTTATTTGTAAAGAAAAAAGACGGGAGTATGCGACTTTCAGATCGATTATCGAATTAAACCATGTCACTATCAAGAATAGGTATCCGCCACCTCCTCGTATTGATGACTGTTTTGACCAAATGCAAGGAGCACAATTCTTTTCAAAGATCGATCTTTGTTCGGATATCATCAGTGAAGGTTAGAATCGAGGATATTCCAAAGACCTTTTCGAGAACTCCCCAGACGGGCATTATGAATTCTTAGTCATTTCTTTTGGATTGACTAATGCTCCTGCTGCTTTCATGGATATGATGAACCGAGTATTCAAGGAATATTTGGATCAGTTCGTTGTTGTCTTTATTGATGACATCCTCATCTATTCCAAAAAGCCGTGAAGATCATGAATACCATTTCGTCGGTAATCGCAAAGGCTTCGTGATAACAAGCTATATGCCAAGCTGAAGAAATGCGAGTTCTGGCTTGAGGAAGTAGCATTCCTTGGGCACATGGAGTATCTGTTGACCCGGCGAAGATTAAAGCAATACAAAGTTGGTAGCAACCAAAGACGGTGACCGAAGTACGTAGCTTTTTGGGCTTAGCTGGTTATTATCGGAGATTTGTGGAATGATTTTCTAGAATCGCTACTCCGTTAACTCAACTGACTCGTAAAGATACAAAATTTGTATGGAGCAAGGAATGCGATAAGAGTTTCCAAGATCTCAAGAGGAGACTCATTTTCGACTGCTTTTGACAATACCATCCGGTTCGGATGGATTTGTTATCTCAAGATGATGCTTCGAGCAAAGGTTAGGATGTGTTCTCATGCAACGTGGGAAAGTCATAGCCTATGCTCATGACAACTTAAAGAATACGAGAGGAATTATCATACTCATGATCTAGAGTTGGCGCAATGCTTTTCGGCGCTAAAGATCCGGAGGCACTATCTATATGGGGAGAAAGTGGAGATATATTCGCACCATAAAAGCCTCAAATATTTCTTCACTCAAAAAGAACTCAACATGCGGCAACGACGTTGGCTCGAGTTGTTGAAAGATTACGACCACACTATTCAATACCATCTTGGAAAAGCAAACGTGGTAGCTGACGCGTTGAGTAGAAGATCATATGCAGGAACGAGTGCGATGATGTCAAATATACGTATAGAATCGACTTTAATCGAAAAAGTTAAAGTTGCTCAAGCCACAGACCCGGAGCTGATGCGTATGAAGAAGAAAGTACAAGAAGGTGCTATTCCAGAAGCAAAGAATCGATGAAGAAGGAATACTTCGAGTTCACTCCAGACTTTGTGTTCCTAACAATTCTGACTTGAAGCATAGAATCATGATGGAGGCACACAACACACAGTTTGCAATCCATCCTAGGAGTACCAAAATGTATCATGATCTTCGACATACATTTTGGTGGAACAATATGATTAGAGAGATCGCGAAGTTTATCTCGAGGTGTTTAACTTGTCAACGTGTAAAGGCAGAGCATCAAGTGCCTAAGGGTCCATTGCAACCACTTGAGATTCCGAAATAGAAGTGGGAACACATTACCATGGATTTCGTTACGGGTCTTCCCACGGTTTCTCAAAGCATAAATGTTATTTGGGTTATTGTTGATAGATTAACCAAGTCTGCTCATTTCTTGCCGATACGGAGACTTATTCCTGAACGTCTTGCTCAGTATATGCGTAGATGAGATTGTGAGAATGCATGGCATGCCAAGATCCATAGTTTCGGATCGTGACCCAAGATTCACTTCAAGATTTTGGGTTAGCTTGCAAAAAGCTATGGGCGCGGATTTACGATTTAGTTCGCATACCATCCTCAAACGACGGACAATCGTGAGAAGACTATTCAAACTCTTGAAGATCTATTAAGACTCTGTGTCCTAGACTTCAAAGGCAGTTGGGATAAGTATTTACTATTGGTGGAATTCTCCTACAACAACAGTTATCAGGCAAGTATAGGTGTGGCTCCATTTGAAGCATTGTATGGACAAAAGTGTCGCTCTCCAGTATGTTGGGATGAGGTAGGAGAAGCAACGTTGTTGGGACCAGATTTGGTACGAATGACTACAGAGAAGATCCAAACGATTCGACAACGTATACAAACGGTACAGGATCGACAAAAGAGTTATGCGGATCTTCATCGAAAGGACGTAGAATTTAGTATTGGGGATCATATATTCTCGCGTGTGGCTCCATGAAAGGGAGTTGCAAGATTCAGGAAAAGAGGAAAGCTCAATCCACGATTTATTGGTCCATTTCAGATTCTTGAACGAGTAGGAAATGTGGCCTATAGACTAGCGTTACCTCCAAGTATGTCTCGTGTTCATAATGTTTTTCATATATCTGTGCTACGTAAATATGTGAAAGACCCAAACCACGTTATTGAGTTAGAATCGGACGAGATAGCCGAAGACTTAACGTACGAAGAGGTACCTGTCAAGATCTTGGATAGGAAAGAGCATGTCCTACGCACGAAGGTCATACCACAAGTTAAAGTTTTGTGGAGAAACCATGCTATTGAGGAAATGACCTGGGAGTTGGAAACGGAAATGAAAGCGAGGTATCCTACTCTTTTCAAAACACTAGGTACGTACGTCAATTTCGAGGATAAAATTTCATAAGGAGGGGAGGTTGTAAAACCCCAAATTATTAATAAATGAAATTTAATTTCCTCTATTTATTATTTTGAAATAGTAAGGGTTGATTTGATTAATTTGGTTAGTTATGGGTAAAATGCGCAAATATTTCAAATAAGCAAGTGGTTATAAAATACTCATTGTTGTCGGAGAATATTCGTTTGGTCGTGAAATATTCTTCATTGCTTGGGGAATATTCGTATGCGGCCACAAACCTTATGGGGCCCCATAACGAAAAAAACGATTGGATGAAGAAAACGACAAGTATAAGTTGTTTATAAATAACAGGCGTAGTTGTTACCATTAACACCGTTGGAATACCCTATGGGTTAAACACACAAGATACGCCGTTGTTGCGTAGTAGCTGCGGTATTGCACCAATTATTGATTCTTACGTAAGAAGGCACTACTCAATAATTTTTACAGTAGTTACTGTTCAGTATTTTATTGATTCAATAATTGCTGCGTAGATATTTTATATTACTATTGTTCCAATAATTGTCACTACACAGTATTTTCCATTATCGAAGCAATAATTCATATTATCCTAATAATATTATTAGAAAACATTATTGGCAATGTCTAGAAAGTTACGTCTAAGGAGAGGTTTGGTCACCTAATCAAGGCCAAGAAGTGAGAAATTCTTATTGAAAGCCCTCTTTCTTTGAAGCAGTATTCGTTTGCAAGATCTTGTGATTCTCAGTATATTATTTGTGAATAATTAGTTATTGATTTATATGATGAGTAAAATATTGATTTTATGTGGTTATAGATGGAGAAATTTTTTAAAGTGACAATTGTTAAAAATTGATATTTTATTTTTTCTGATAAAATAATATTTTATTATATTATATAATAATAATGATATTTTTTACAATGAATGTGGGATATATGAGTATATGAGGAGTAAGAGTATTTTTGTTGCAAAAGTTGTTTAAAACATGTTAAACATGTCTGTGGGCCCATTTCTTGACTAAAATTTGATTATAGCATGTAAAATCGTCCGTTTATGAATTTAGGTCAATTTTTGTTTGGAATTTGGAAAAACTTTCTTCTGTAAAGTTGTAGAGAATTGAATTTCCTATAAAAAGTCGCAAGATTCGAATTTTCTGATAAAAGGGCTATTTATTATGAATTATTGAAATTCCGAAGTTCCGAAATAATTTATTTTTGGAAGTTTTAATTATTTTAATTAAGAAAAACGTTTTTTTTAATTTTTTGTGAGTTGGTGGCTGATGCTTGGGTCTGGTGTAGTGTGCGTAGGAAAATTTAATATATATATTAATATTTTATTAAATTTTCTGCTTTGGTGTTCTAAGCATTTTCCTATAAATAGGGTGCTTAGGTTAGAATTGAAAATCACATCAGAAACTAAAGATTTCTCTTTTTTCTCTCTATAATATCGAAAGCGTATTTTGTGAGTATTTTAGTACTTTGAGTATTGCTATATCTGTGCAAGTTCTTTCAAAGATCGTATCCAAAGATTCCAAATCAAGTCTTATTCTTTATGAGGTAAGGATGTTATTTTATTCAAAATGATATTATTTCTTCAATATCATTATGCTTAGAAAAATTGGTTAGAATTTTTTTATCAAATTTAGAACTTTTCATGCTCTGGGTTACTATTCATGAGTTACTATTCACGAAGTTACTATTCACGAGTACTATTCACGGCGCGTGATGATTTTTTTTTTGTGAAATTTCTATCTTTTGGTGTCGAGTTACTATTCACGATACTTGCCTTTATTCACGTATCGACCTTTATTCACAAATACGACACTATTCACGTAAAAAATTAAATTTTCTTTTCTATGTTCAAGATTGTCTGTTATAGTTCCTATCTTTGATTGGATCTATGTTTTGATCTTCATTCTTGAATTTTATTCCACTTTGGTTATTTATGAAGTATTTTCGAACTTGGGTTATTTAAAGTATGAATCCTTAATACTTGTTCTTTTGTTTCAATTTGGATTCGCTTTCTTTAAAATATTTTTCATCATCCTCACCCTAAATGATGATATTATCGAATATCTTTGGCACAGTGGTGCAAAGATGAATGATTTCGATGAATATCTTTGGCACAGTAGTGCAAAGATGAACAGGTGTTTAGATGAACATGACCAACTGATGAATATCTTTGGCCTGTAGTGCAAAGATGAATATTTGATTCCAGATATATATTGATTGATGTTATAGGGATAAAAGATAAGCGATGAACTTTTATATTCATATATAGAAGATAGTAGATTTCATTCTCTACTTAACTCTTCTAATGAATTATTATTTCCGCTGCGAATATTGATTTAAAACTTGTTGTCTATTGTATTCTATTAGATTTTTTCCTGTTGAAGACTAACGATAATTTGTTATGTATTATCTTAGTCATGATATTCTTTATTGGGCTAGTTGAGCTCACCCTTTTCCTTTTTGTTTCATTTTTCTTCTCAGGAGGCAAGAATGTAGCGAGTACTAGTCGGGGTATGGAATAAAGGTTTTAGAAAGTTGTTTTAGTAGTTCTCACCATTTTTGTATAATAATGTATCAATAATTGTACTGAGGACTTATTTGAGTGTGGATATTGTCTAGATGATAATATTTGTATTTAAACTCACAGTTTTTATGTTGTATTAATAAAGTTGTAGTTGTTTCTGTACCCTGTATTTTGACGACTCAGAATGGGTGTTGTATATCTATTTTGGGGGCGTCACAAGGAATATCATGACTAGGATAACAAACGGATAAAGTTATCTTTAGTCCCCAATAGTGATATATCATATATTTAAAAAATGTTAAACAACATAAGTTTTTAACAAATAACTGTACCTTAATGAACAATCTATTAGAAGAGTCAAATAGACAATAATATCTACTATCTTCTCCAATTTAAAATTTATGATCAAGACTCCATTAACTGTAACACCAATGATCATGATTATGTCAAACAACAGTTCTTGTTTGCACTCGGGCCAAAGAGAACTTTCATTGCGTGTCTTTACGACACATACTAAAAACACTCAACAACCATATTGTCTTTGCACCCAGGCTAAAGACATTCACAATAACTTGAGTCCTGATAGTTAGTACAAATAACAAAGAATAAACAAAAATAATAGAAATATTAAAATAATGAATGAATATTAAAGTTATGTAATTTATTTATGTTTAAGGAATAATTTAATTTTTTCATAATTTAATAATGTCTAAATTATCAACGCGATGTCTAAATATCATAAGAAATTCAAGTCCAAGGGTATTGTCCAAGATTCATATATAGGAAATTCGGTAGGGTTCATGGTACAAGAAATATTTAACAGTCTAAAATATTTATAGTTCAAATAGAAAGTTCAAGTCAAAATGTGACGCCCCCAAAAATTAGGTATACGTCACCCATCTTGGGTCGCCACTTACATGGTACATAAATTCAAATACAACTTACTAATATAACTGTCGTGTACAATACGACATAAACTGTGAGTTTGAATACAAATATTGTCTACTAGATATTATACAAACTCAAAAGGAGTCCTCATTACAACTATTATCACACTATTTCACGTAATAGTGAGGACTACTAATGCTATCCTCTCGACCATTACTCCGCTTCCCGACTCGTCCCCAAATATGTTCTCATTTCTTGAAGAGAATAGTGAGAAAGAAAGGGTGAGCTCAACTAGCCCAAGAAGAAATATTATGACTAAGATAATGCGTAATAAATTATCATTAGCCTTCAACAAAGGTGTTAAACCGATAAAATACAATAGACAACCGGTTTAATCATAATGAATATGCAATCCATTAAAAGAGTCAAGTAGAGAATAAAATCTACTATCTTTTAGGTTTTAAAAGGTTTTCATCAATTTTATCACGAGACTCAAATTTTAATATAAACCAACCACCACATCTAATCATCCCCGTACTACGCACCAAGGATTTTCATCAAATTATCAATGGTCATGACTATACCCAATCACCCCCGGTCATAATCATACCAAAACTATCCATCAACGCATTACAGTGCCACCGAGGACTTTTATCACATCATTTATAACAAGTCATGATTATACCGAATGATCCTCGGTCATAATCATACTAAGTTCATCTATGCACGTAAGCCAAAGATAACATAATATATCATGAGGATGATGACAATGACATAATAATTCAATAAATCAAGTTCAAGAATTATTTTATCCGAGAATTAGTAACGTCCAAATTGTCAACAAGATACTTGTTTTGTAGAGTAAAATTCAAGAATGATCGTAAGAATATTTCCATGAAAAGATATCGATGAAAAACGCAAATATCAAGGATATTCTACTAATTTCATGGAGTATAGAAGTCAAAGTTTTAACCAACCGGGTATAATAAAGAATGGAATAACAAAAGAAATCACCATGCATGCATGCGATGCTTGATAGGCAAAGTTATTCCAACAAAATAATAATAACGGAACCAAAATCGTGAAATTCACAATCGCAAGTGGATGATCCAAATGTAATAATAAATGTCTTTAATAATAAACAATAAACCAGTCCTGTAAAACACATGCATGTGATATTCCAAATGTAATAATAAATGCGGAATAATAAACAATGGAACCAGTGTCCTGTAAAACACATGATGTGATATTCCAATGTAATAATAAAGAATGGAATAATGTAAGAAGATCACCAAGTATAGGGATTCCGCGATACAAAAGTTATGTATAGGGTATACCACTTTTACAAAAGTTATTCCAATGTAATAATAATGAATGGAATAATGTAAGTTCTCTTCATGAATAAGAAAGAATAACACCCTTTACGTACAACAAATAATATCCCTTACCGTAAAAGACATCAGTATATCAAAGTAGTGAAGTACCGTAATACTTTTCTTCTTTCTCTATATAGATTTTCTCTATATAGCTTCTCTCTATAATTTCTCTCTCTGAGTTTCAAAGAAATTCGTAAGAAAATAATGAAGGAATGAGCTTCTATTTATAGGAAAATAGAATGCATAGTAATTAATTCATGAATATCGGTCGATTGATTTACTTTAATCTGACGGTCCATATTTAAAGCAAAATCTTTTAAATAAAATATCATATATTCTATTTATATAAAAATATTTTACTATGCAAACACTATGCAACACTATGCAAAACACTACGCAACACTATGCATAATAAAATATAATATATTCTATTTATGTAATAACTTTAATAAAGTATTCATTTTATATAAAAGATGTTTCGCTTTTATTACGTTAATAATACGAATAAAACAAAACGTCATTATCGCTATATAATAATTCATATTATTAATCGACAATAATGGAATCAAACCGAGTGACTTCTCACATAAGCATCAATAATCAATACCGTGTGCTACTACGCAACCACACGATTCATCGTACTTTTTACTACCGAGTAGTTCAACAAGATCAATGGTAAAACTTCCGCCGTTATTTCAATAAAATATTTTTGTCGCTTTCTCATTCGACAATAATTCATTGTAGGGTCCACCAATGATTGAGTAGTTGTATTTAATATTCCCCGCTAAACCGAATATTCCCACCAATCGAATATAATATAACCACTTGCATAATTTGCAAAATTTATAAATACTACCCACAACTATAATATTATCTCAAATTCACACTATAATATTAAAAATTATTTCGACAAAATTTAAATCTTTATTGATAAAATCTGGGGTCTCACAATCTCCCCTCCTTATGAAATTTCGCCCTCGAAATTAGGGTACGTACTTGGTATGATAAAGAGGTGAGGATACCTTGAATACCTTTATCGTTGAAAACATTAAGTTCATCTTTGCAATCCGGCCAAAGATATTCATTAACAATTCATCTTTGCACTACAGGCCAAAGATATTTATTAACAATTCATCTTTGCACTACACCAAAGATATATAACTCGAAAAACCAATAATCTTTGAGACTCAACAATAGTATCACAACCATGAATTATCCATGCACTCATCGCTAAGGATATTCGTGTTTTCAATTACTACCATGATTATACCGAATAATCTCCGTGGTCATAATCATACCAAGTCTATCAATGCACTACTACCCAAAGATGACTTTTACCACATCCATGAATTAATATTTCATTCACGAGACTCACCAATAATTAATCCATATCATCGAATCATCCCCGCACTACGTGCCAAGGATATTCATTAAGTATCACGACCACGAATTATCCATGCACTACTACCAAAGATAATCGTGTATTCATTAAGTATCACGACCATAAATTATCCATGCACTACTACCAAAGATAATCATGTATTCATTAGTATCACGACCACAAATTATCCATGCACTACTACCAAAGATAATCGTGTATTCATTAGTATCACGACCACAAATTATCCATGCACTACGGCCAAAGATAATCGTGTATTCTTTAAGATCACGACCACAAATTATCCATGCACTACTACCAAAGATAATCGTGTATTCATTAGTATCACGACCACAAATTATCCATGCACTATGGCCAAAGATAATCGTGTATTCATTAGTATCACGACCACAAATTATCCATGCACTACTACCAAAGATAATCGTGTATTCATTAAGATCACGACCACAAATTATCCATGCACTACTACCAAAGATAATCGTGTATTCATTAGTATCACGACCACAAAAATTATCCATGCACTACGTACCCAAAGATAATCGTGTATTCATTAGTATCACGACCACAAATTATCCATGCACTACAGCCAAAGATAATCGTGTATTCATTAGTATCACGACCACAAATTATCCATGCACTACTGCCAAAGATAATCGTGTATTCATTAGTATCACGACCACAAATTATCCATGCACTACGGCCAAAGATAATCGTGTTTTCAATTACGGTTATGATTATACCAAACAATCCTCTCATCATAATCATACCAAGTCCATCTATGCACTACAGCCACGTATGACTTTCAACATAATATAAACACGAGGATAACGATATAAAGAATCAATCAAATGAGATAAAGGATAAATATTAAACATTTATAATATAATTTATCCAGATTCAAGAATATCCCCATGTTATCAATCACTTAATAATCTCATAATCTAATATCATTAATATTATAACAATATTTTAATCACTTCTTAAATTTATAAACAATTTATCTCAATTATTTACGCTTTACCATATAATGCATTTAATCATTCAAAAATGCCATACTCATAAGATATCATCACCAATTATCAAATCCCTCATCAAAAAAATATGCATATACTCTATATAGGATTCTCTAGCCATAAAATCCTATTTTCAACTTTGTTACTTCACATAACATATTTAACTCATATGTTCAGAATTAAACTATTTTCATGAAAATACCAAATCAGTCCCAAAAATATTTCTTTTCTGGGATTTAGCATAATATAGTCCCATAATGAAAATATATTTTTCTCGGAATTTTTAAAATTCATTTACTATTTTTCAAAAATCAATTTCTAATTAATTCCTTAAGAAATTAGCTACCTCAAGTTTAACTCCAAAAATTCCCAAATCTTGGCAGGACCTTACACATGTTAATGTGAGCCTCCAGTTTAAATTTCATGGTCATCGGAGTTATAGAACTCCTATATAGCGTTTTTCGCCTAAAAACCTAAATATTGAAATAGTCATAACTTGCTCATTTTATGTCAGAATGAGCTCATTTTTGGACAGGAGGTACTTTATACCATATACCTTCATGTCCCAAAAGTCCAGAATTTTTCTCATAATTTAAGTGGCCGAAACAGCCCCTCTAAAATCATGGCAGCAGCTTTTTTTTGGTTTTTGCAGCTTTTGCACTCCTTTGCTAAAATCAGTCCACACAAAAATCTACAACACCTTTTCCAGTAATTCCACTTGGATTAGTTAGGTAACTCATAGATCTAACTCTAGGACTTGACCACACTTAAAAATTCAAAATATAATAGGAGATATGGTCAATTGAATTTCATGTTACGTTTTTCACCAAAATCTGATTTTCAACTCTTTGTGATTTCTAAGAAACTTTCATGTTTTCACATAATAACCAACATAACTCATCATAACACTTACTAATACTTCATATACCCATGATTTTCATTAGTCCAATGCTTTTATTATAACTTTCATCATAATCCTCGTAAACAGATCCTTTTAGTTGAAGAAATATTTGAGGGTTTAAGAAATGGGTTTTTGTACTGGGGTCAATACAAAATTCGATTTCACGTTCTAGGGTAGGCTAGGAAGTTTTCAAGAATACGCCAAGAAATTTATTAATGATAGAAATATCATTCAAAACTGTTACTCTCGTCCAAGACTTGGATAGTACGTCACATTAATACAAACTGTGACTTCTATTCCTTAACCTGGATAGCACCTCACAATGATACCTATCAACTTTCCATCTTCAGTCACGACGTCGCCTACAGAAAGTCTGGCTTCGGTGCATTCCACACAAGGAAGTCAACAACGAAAGGATCGGGGCTCTTTACTTATGGCTTGATATAACAGTGATTAACTTTAGGGTTTGGTTACTTTGAATTCAGATAACAAAGTTGGTTAGGAATATGAAAGCTAACAACCTTACAAAAAAGAATAATGAGTAGTTAATCAATCGTTTTCAAAATTACCTCAAAGGCAAGTATTTTCAAAGAGATAAGATAAGATCGTGAAAGTGTTTATTTGAATCAAACAAGATTTAAAAATAGTAGAAGCGTAACGAAGGCTCCTACTAACGAAGTTTCAACCAATAAGTCAAAGTCTAACTTCTCCGAGTCAAATTTAAACGTTGAACGCAAAGCAAGAGAGATAAAATAATGGGTAGAACCGGTATCTCTTATAAGGTATAGACTTCAATTTATTTATAATTAACTAACCCGCTTCTAACTTCGGTTTACTCGCTTTTTGAGAAGTCATGAAAATGTACTTCCTAAAACCAACGACTTTATTTTGTCTATATCCACCTTTGGTGCCACCGTCCCAAATTAGACTTGACTTTGGTGCACAACAAAATTGAGCTAAATGACCTTCTTTCTTGCAATTTCCACTTCTATTATCTTTGCCATGATTACCACCGGTGGTTACCATTCTTAGCATGATAATTTCCCCGATGGTTATCATTGTTCGATAGCCGTTGCCACCAATATGATTATTATCGTATTGTTGGTCGTTACCTTTTGCTTGAAATAATCAACACTCTCATGTGCTTCATTGCTTATCTCAAAGATTTTCGGATGTCATTCTCAAACACCGCCACAAAACAAGGGTTAATTAATATATCAAATATTATCCCTATACTCTAATCGACCAATTAAATAACAAATAAACTTAGGTAGGTCATACTAGCGAAGGAATTCTGCCTCTCCCTCCTAGTTCTTATCTCAAGCATCTCAGCCGAGGATCATATCCCTAAGCTCGATACCAAATCGTGACGCCCCAAAAATTAGGTATACGCCACCCATCTTGGGTCGCCACTTACATGGTACATAAATTCAAATACAACTTACTAATATAATCTGTCGTGTGTATAATACGACATAAAAACGTGAGTTTGAATACAAATATTGTCTACTAGATATTATACAAACTCAAAAGGAGTCCTCATTACAACTATTATCACACTATTTCACGTAATAGTGAGGACTACTAATGCTATCCTCTCGACCATTACTCCGCTCCCCGACTCGTCCCAAAATATGTTCTCATTTCCTCAGAGAGAATAAAGAAAGAAAGGGTGAGCTCAACTAGCCCAAGAAGAAATATTATGACTAAGATAATGCGTAATAAATTATCATTAGCCTTCAACAAAGTTTAAACGATAAAATACAATAGACAACCAGTTTAATCTGCAATGAATATGCAATCCATTAAAAGAGTCAAGTAGAGAATAAAATCTACTATCTTTTAGGTTTTAAAAGGTTTTCATCAATTTTTATCACGAGACTCGACTTTTAATAAATAAACCACCACATCTAATCATCCCCGCACTACTTGGCCAAGGATTTTCATCAAATTATCAATGGTCATGACTATACCGAATCACCCCCGGTCATAATCATACCAAAAACTATCCATCAACGCATTACAGCCACCGAGGACTTTTATCACATCATTTATAACAAGTCATGATTATACCGAATGATCCCTGGTCATAATCATACTAAGTTCATCTATGCACGTAAGCCAAAGATAACATAATATATCATGAGGATGATGACAATGACATAATAATTCAATAAAACAAGTTCAAGAATTATTTTATCCAGAATTATTAACGTCCAAATTGTCAACAAGATACTTGTTTTGTAGAGTAAAATTCAAGAATGATCGTAAGAATATTTCCATGAAAAGATATCGGATGAAACGCAAATATCAAGGATATTCTACTAATTTCATGGAGTATAGAAGTCAAAGTTTTAACCAACCGGGTATAATAAAGAATGGAATAACAAAAGAAATCACCACGCATGCGGTATTGCATGATGACAAAGTTATTCCAACAAAATAATAATAACGGAACCAAAGTCGTGAAATTCACACCGACAGATGATCCAATGTAATAATAAATGCTTTGAATAATAAACAATAGAACTCCAACCGTGTAAAACACACGCATGTGATATATTCAAATGTAATAATAAATGCGGAATAATAAACAATGGAACCAGTGTCCTGTAAAAACACACGCATGTGATATTCCAATGTAATAATAAAGAATGGAATAATGTAAGAAGATCACCAAGTATAGGGGATTCCAGATACAAAGTTATTCCAATGTAATAAATAAGGGGAATAACATAAGGATTTCACCAAGTATAGTATGCCACAAGATGATATTCCAATGTAATAATTTTACAAAGTTATTCCAATGGAATAATAATGAATGGAATAATGTTCTCTCATGAATAAGAAAGAATAACACCCTTTACGTAGTACAACAAATAATATCCCTTACCGTAAAAGACACCGATATATCAAAGTAAGTGAAGTACTGTATACTCTTTCTTTTCTCTCTATAGATTTTCTCTCTATAGCTTCTCTCTATAATTTCTCTCTCTAGAGTTTCAAAGAATTCGTGTAAAAATAATGAAGGAATGAGCTTCTATTTATAGGAAAATAGAATGCATAGTAATTAATCCATGAACTATCCGATTGATTTACTTTAATCTGATCGGTCCATATTTAAAGCAAAAATCTTTTAAATAAAATATCATATATTCTATTTATATAAAAATATTTTACTATGCAAACACTATGCAACACTATGCAAAAAACACTATGCAAAACACTATGCAACACTATGCATAATAAAATATAATATATTCTATTTATAGAATAACTTTAATAAAGTATTCTGCTTTATATAAAAAGATGTTTCGCTTTTATTACGTTAATAATACTGAATAAAACAAAACGTCATTATCGCTATAATAATTCATATTATTAATCGACAATAATGGAATCAAACCGAGTGACTTCTCACATAAGCATCAATAATCAATACCGCAGCTACTACTATGCAACCACACGACATCGCATTTTTACTACCGAGTAGTTCAACAAAGATCAATGGTAAAACTTCCGCCGTTATTTCAATAAAATATTTTGTCGCTTTTCAATTCGACAATAATTCATTAATGGGGTCACCAATGATTGAGCCGTTGTACGAATATTCCCTCGCTAAACCGAATATTCCCCACCAATCGAATATAATATAACCACTTGCATACTTTGCAAAATTTATAAATACTACCCACAACTATAATATTATCTCAAATTCACACCATAATATTAAAAATTATTTCGACAAAATTTAAATCTTTATTGATAAAATCTGGGGTCTCACAATCTCCCCTCCTTATGAAATTTCGCCCTCGAAATTAGGGTACGTACTTGGTATGATAAAGAGATGAGGATACCTTGAATACCTTTATCGTTGAAAACATTAAATTCATCTTTGCAATCCTACCAAAGATATTCATTAACAATTCATCTTTGCACTACACTATTTATTAACAATTCATCTTTGCACTACAGCCAAAGATATATAACTCAGAAAAACCAATAATATCGAGACTCAAATTTTAATAGTATCACAACCATGAATTATCCATGCACTCATCGGCTAAGGATATTCGTGTTTTCAATTACTTACTATGATTATACCGAATAATCCGTGGTCATAATCATACCAAGTCTATCAATGCACTACTACCAAAGATGACTTTTACCACATCCATGAATTAATATTTCATTCACGAGACTCACTCAATAATTAATCCATATCATCGAATCATCCCCGCACTACAAAGCAAGGATATTCATTAGTATCACGACCACGAATTATCCATGCACTACTACCAAAGATAATCGTGTATTCATTAAGATCACGACCATAAATTATCCATGCACTACTACCAAAGATAATCATGTATTCATTAGTATCACGACCACAAATTATCCATGCACTACGGCCAAAGATAATCGTGTATTCATTAAGATCACGACCACAAATTATCCATGCACTACTACCAAAGATAATCGTAATCGTATTCTTTAGTATCACGACCACAAATTATCCATGCACTACTACCAAAGATAATCGTGTATTCATTAGTATCACGACCACAAATTATCCATGCACTACGGCCAAAGATAATCGTATTCATTCATTATATCACACCACAAAATTATCCATGCACTACGGCCAAAGATAATCGTGTATTCATTAAGATCACGACCACAAATTATCCATGCACTACTACCAAAGATAATCGTGTATTCATTAGTATCACGACCACAAATTATCCATGCACTACGACCAAAGATAATCGTGTATTCATTAGTATCACGACCACAAATTATCCATGCACTACTACCAAAGATAATCGTGTATTCATTAGTATCACGACCACAAATTATCCATGCACTACTACCAAAGATAATCGTATTGTATTCATTAGTATCACGACCACAAATTATCCATGCACTACTACCCAAAGATAATCGTGTTTTCAATTACGGTTATGATTATACCAAACAATCCTCATGGTCATAATCATACCAAGTCCATCTATGCACTACTGAGCCACGTATGACTTTCAAACATAATATAAACAATGAGGATAACGATATAAAAAGAATCAATCAAATGAGATAAAGGATAAATATTAAACATTTATAATATAATTTATCCAGATTCAAGAATATCCCCATGTTATCAATCACTTAATAATCTCATAATCTAATCTCATTAATATTATATAATAATATTTTAATCACTTCTTAAATTTATAAACAATTTATCTCAATTGTTTACGCTTTTACCATATAATGCATTTAATCATTCAAAAATGCCATACTCATAAGATATCATCACCAATTATCAAATCCTCATAAAAAATATGCATATACTCTATATAGATTCTTCTAGCCATAAAATCCTATTTTCAACTTTTTATTACTTCACATAACATATTTAACTCATATGTTCAGAATTAAACTATTTTCATGAAAAATACCAAATCAGTCCCAAAAATATTTCTTTTCTGGGATTTAGCATAATATAGTCCCATAATGAAAATATATTTTTCTCTAATTTTTAAAATTCATTTACTATTTTTCAAAATCAATTTCTAATTAATTCCTTAAGAAATTAGCTACCTCAAGTTTAACTCCAAAATTCCCAAATCTTGGCAGGACCTTACACATGTTAATGTGAGCCTCCAGTTTAAATTTCATGGTCATCGGAGTTATAGAACTCCTAAGTTATAGCGTTTTCATTTAAAAACCTAAATATTGAAATAGTCATAACTTGCTCATTTTATGTCAGAATGAGCTCATTTTTGGACAGGAGGTACTTTATACCATATACCTTCATGTCCCAAAAGTCCAGAATTTTTCTCATAATTTAAGTGGCCGAAACAGCCCCTCTAAAATCATGGCAGCAGCTTTTTTTTGGTTTTTGCAGCTTTGCACTCCTTTGCTAAAATCAGTCCACACAAAAATCTACAACACCTTTTCCAGTAATTCCACTTGGATTAGTTAGGTAACTCATAGATCTAACTCTAGGACTTGACCACACTTAAAAATTCAAAATATAATAGGAGATATGGTCAATTGAATTTCATGTTACGCTTTTCACCAAAAATCGATTTTCAACTCTTTGTGATTTCTAAGAAACTTTCATGTTTTCACATAATAACCAACATAACTCATCATAACACTTACTAATACTTCATATACCCATGATTTTCATTAGTCCAATGCTTTTATTATAACTTTCATCATAATCCTCGTAAATGTGATCCTTTTAGTTGAAGAAATATTTGAGGGTTTAAGAAATGGGTTTTTGTAATCGGGTCAATACAAAATTCGATTTCACGCTCTAGGGTAGGCTAGGAAGTTTTCAAGAATACGCCAAGAAATTTATTAATGATAGAAATATCATTCAAAATCATACTTCGTCCAAGACTTGGATAAGTACGTCACATTAATACAAATCGTGACTTCTATCCCTTAACCTCGGATAAGACTCTCACAATGATACCTATCAACTTTCCATCTTCATTCACGACGTCGCCACGTAAAGTCCGCTTCATGCATTCCACACAAGGAAGTCAACAACGAAAGGATCGGGGCTCTTTTACTTATGGCTTGATATAACAAAGGATTAACTTTAGGGTTTGGTTACTTTGAATTCGATATAACAGTTGGTTAGGAATATGAAAGCTAACAACCTTACAAAAAAGAATAATGAGTAGTTAATCAATCGATTCAAAAAATTACCTCAAAGGCAAGTATTTTCAAAGAGATAAGATCGTGAAAGTGTTTATTTGAATCAAACAAGATTTAAAAATAGTAAGCGAAACGAAGGCTCCTACTAACGAAGTTTCAACCAATAAGTCAAAGTCTAACTTCTCCTGAGTCAAATTTAAACGCTGAACGCAAGCAAGAGAGATAAAATAATGGGTAGAACCCCAGATTTATAAGGTATAGACTTCAAATTTATAATTAACTAACCCGTTCTAACTTCGTTCGGCTTACTCGCTTTTTGAGAAGTCATGAAAATGTACTTCCTAAAACCAACGACTTTATTTTGTCTATATCCACCTTTGGTGCCACCGTCCCAGACTAGACTTGACTTTGGTGCACAACAAAATTGAGCTAAATGACCTTCTCTTCTTGCAATTTCCACTTCTATTATCTTTGCCATGATTACCAATCAAGTGGTTACCATTCTTAGCATGATAATTTCCCCGATGGTTATCATTGTTCGATAGCCGCTGCCACCAAATGATTATTATCGTATTGTTGGTCGTTACCTTTTGCTTGAGTAATCAACACTCTCATGTGCTTCATTGCTTATCTCAAAGATTTTCGTATGTCATTCTCAAACACCGCCACAAAACAAGGGTTAATTAATATATCAAATATTATCCCTATACTCTAACCGACCAATTAAATAACAAATAAACTTAGGTAGGTCATACTAGCGAAGGAATTCTGCCTCCCCTCCTAGTTCTTATCTCAAGCATCTCACCAGGATCATATCCTAAGCTCGATACCAACCGTGACGCCCCCAAAATTAGGTATACGCCACCCATCTTGGGTCGCCACTTACATGGTACATAAATTCAAATACAACTTACTAATATAACTGTCATATATATATACGACATAAACCGTGAGTTTGAATACAAATATTGTCTACTAGATATTATACAAACTCAAAAGGAGTCCTCATTACAACTATTATCACACTATTTCACGTAATAGTGAGGACTACTAATGCTATCCTCCTGACCATTACTCCGCTCCCCGACTCGTCCCAAATTATGTTTTCATTTCAAGAGAATAAAGGAAAGAAAGGGTGAGCTCAACTAGCCCAAAGAAGAAATATTATGACTAAGATAATGCGTAATAAATTATCATTAGCCTTCAACAAAGAAAGTTAAACCGATAAAATACAATAGACAACCAGCTTTAATCATGCAATAATATACAATCCATTAAAAGAGTCAAGTAGAAATAAAATCTACTATCTTTTAGGTTTTAAAAGGTTTTCATCAATTTTTATCGCCGAGACTCAACAATAATAAATAAACCACCACATCTAATCATCCCCGCACCACGGTCAAGGATTTTCATCAAATTATCAATGGTCATGACTATACCGAATCACCCCTGGTCATAATCATACCAAAAACTATCCATCACTGCATTACAGGCCACTGAGGACTTTTATCACATCATTTATAACAAGTCATGATTATACCGAATGATCCTTGGTCATAATCATACTAAGTTCATCTATGCACGTAAGCCAAAGATAACATAATATATCATGAGGATGATGACAATGACATAATAATTCAATAAAACAAGTTCAAGAATTATTTTATCCAGAATTATTAACGTCCAAATTGTCAACAAGATACTTGTTTTGTAGAGAGTAAAATTCAAGAATGATCGTAAGAATATTTCCATGAAAAGATATCTTTGGATGAAACGCAAATATCAAGGATATTCTACTAATTTCATGGAGTATAGAAGTCAAAGTTTTAACCAACCGGGTATAATAAAGAATGGAATAACAAAAGAAATCACCATGCATGCGATTTCAGATGATGCAAGTTATTCCAACAAAATAATAATAACGGAACCAGTCGTGTGAAATTCACACCGATGTGATGATCCAACAGTAATAATAAATGTTTGAATAATAAACACAATGAAGAACCAGTCCCGTAAAACACACGCATGTGATATTCCAAATGTAATAATAAATGCGGAATAATAAACAATGGAACCAGTCCTGTAAAACACACGCATGTGATATTCCAAATGTAATAATAATAAGAATGGAATAATGTATAAAGATCACCAAGTATAGGGGATTCCAATGTATAATAAGTTATAACATAGGATATACCACTTATACAAAAGTTATTCCAATGTAATAATAATGAATGGAATAATGTGTTCTCTTCAATGAATAATGAAAGAATAACACTTCTCTAATAACACTTTACAACAAATAAATAATATCCTTACCGTAAAAGACACCGTATATCAAAGTAGTGAAGTACCGTATCTCTTTCTTCTTTTTCTCTATAGATTTTCTCTATAAACTTCTCTCTATAATTTCTCTCTCTAGAGTTTCAAAGAATTCGTAAGAAAAATAATGAAGGAATGAGCTTCTATTTATAGGAAAATAGAATGCATAGTAATTAATTCATGAACGGTCCAGATTGATTTACTTTAATCGACCATCCATATTTAAAGCAAAATCTTTTAAATAAAATATCATATATTCTATTTATATAAAAATATTTTACTATGCAAACTACAACACTATGCAAAACACTATGCAAAACACTATGCAACACTATGCATAATAAAATATAATATATTCTATTTATAGTAATAACTTTAATAAAGTATTCTGCTTTTATATAAAAGATGTTTCGCTTTTATTACGCGTAATAATACGAATAAAACAAAACGCCATTATCGCTATAATAATTCATATTATTAATCGACAATAATGGAATCAAACCGAGTGACTTCTCACATAAGCATCAATAATCAATACCGTGTCTACTATGCAACCACACGACATCGTACTTTTACTACCGAGTAGTTCAACAAGATTCAACCAGGTAAAACTTCCGCCGTTATTTCAATAAAATATTTTTGTCGCTTTTCTCAATTCGACAATAATTTCATTAAGGGTCCACCAATGATTGAGTAGTTGTACGAATATTCCCCGCTAAACCGAATATTCCCACCCAATCGAATATAATATAACCACTTGCATAATTTGCAAAATTTATAAATACTACCCACAACTATAATATTATCTCAAATTCACACTATAATATTAAAAAATTATTTCGACAAAATTTAAATCTTTATTGATAAAATCTGGGTCTCACAATCTCCCTCCTTATGAAATTTCGCCCTCTCGAAATTAGGGTACGTACTGATATGATAAAGAGGTGAGGATACCTTGAATACCTTTATCGTTGAAAACATTAAGTTCATCTTTGCAATCCTACCAAAGATATTCATTAACAATTCATCTTTGCACTACAGCCAAAGATATTTATTAACAATTCATCTTTTGCACTACAAAGCCAAAGATATATAATCAGAAAACCAATAATATCGAGACTCAACTTAATAGTATCACAACCATGAATTATCCATGCACCATCTTGGCTAAGGATATTCGTGTTTTCAATTACTGATCATGATTATACCGAATAATCCGTGGTCATAATCATACCAAGTCTATCAATGCACTACTACCAAAGATGACTTTTACCACATCCATGAATTAATATTTCATTCACGAGACTCAAATTTCAATAATTAATCCATATCATCGAATCATCCCCGCACTACGTGCCAAGGATATTCATTAGTATCACGACCACGAATTATCCATGCACTACTACCAAAGATAATCGTGTATTCATTAAGATCACACGACCATAAATTATCCATGCACTACTACCAAAGATAATCATGTATTCATTAGTATCACGACCACAAATTATCCATGCACTACTACCAAAGATAATCGTGTATTCATTAGTATCACGACCACAAATTATCCATGCACTACTACCAAAGATAATCGTGTATTCTTTAGTATCACGACCACAAATTATCCATGCACTACTACCGAAAGATAATCGTGTATTCATTAGTATCACGACCACAAATTATCCATGCACTACGGCCAAAGATAATCGTATTCATTAGTATCACGACCACAAATTATCCATGCACTACTACCAAAGATAATCGTGTATTCATTAAGATCACGACACAAAATTATCCATGCACTACTACCAAAGATAATCGTATTCATTAGTATCACGACCACAAATTATCCATGCACTACGTACCAAAGATAATCGTGTATTCATTAGTATCACGACCACAAATTATCCATGCACTACTACCAAAGATAATCGTGTATTCATTAGTATCACGACCACAAATTATCCATGCACTACTACTGAAGATAATCGTGGTATTCATTAGTATCACGACCACAAATTATCCATGCACTACTACCAAAGATAATCGTGTTTTTCAATTACTACATGATTATACCAACAATCCTCGTCATAATCATACCAAGTCCATCTATGCACCACAGCCACACGATGACTTTCAACATAATATAAACATGAGGATAACGATATAAAAAAGAATCAATCAAATGAGATAAAGGATAAATATTAAACATTTATAATATAATTTATCCAGATTCAAGAATATCCCCATGTTATCAATCACTTAATAATCTCATAATCTAATATCATTAATATTATAACAATATTTTAATCACTTCTTAAATTTATAAACAATTTATCTCAATTGTTTACGCTTTTACCATATAATGCATTTAATCATTCAAAATGCCATACTCATAAGATATCATCACCAATTATCAAATCCTCATAAAAAATATGCATATACTCTATATAGGATTCTCTAGCCATAAAATCCTATTTTCAACTTTCATTACTTCACATAACATATTTAACTCATATGTTCAGAATTAAACTATTTTCATGAAAATACCAAATCAGTCCCAAAAATATTTCTTTTCTGGGATTTAGCATAATATAGTCCCATAATGAAAATATATTTTTCTCGGAATTTTAAAATTCATTTACTATTTTTCAAAAATCAATTTCTAATTAATTCCTTAAGAAATTAGCTACCTCAAGTTTAACTCCAAAATTCCCAAATCTTGGCAGGACCTTACACATGTTAATGTGAGCCTCCAGTTTAAATTTCATGGTCATCGAGAGTTATAGAACTCCGGTTATAGCGTTTTCATTTAAAAAACCTAAATATTGAAATAGTCATAACTTGCTCATTTTATGTCGAATGAGCTCATTTTTGGACAGGAGGTACTTTATACCATATACCTTCATGTCCCAAAAGTCCAGAATTTTTCTCATAATTTAAGTGGCCGAAACAGCCCCTCTAAAATCATGGCAGCAGAAGCTTTTCTTTTTTGCAGCTTTGCACTCCTTTGCTAAAATCAGTCCACACAAAAATCTACAACACCTTTTCCAGTAATTCCACTTGGATTAGTTAGGTAACTCATAGATCTAACTCTAGGACTTGACCACACTTAAAAATTCAAAATATAATAGGAGATATGGTCAATTGAATTTCATGTTACGTTTTCACCAAAATCGATTTTCAACTCTTTGTGATTTCTAAGAAACTTTCATGTTTTCACATAATAACCAACATAACTCATCATAACACTTACTAATACTTCATATACCCATGATTTTCATTAGTCCAATGCTTTTATTATAACTTTCATCATAATCCTCGTAAATGATCCTTTTAGTTGAAGAAATATTTGAGGGTTTAAGAAATGGGTTTTTGTCTTTGAGGTCAATACAAAATTCGATTTCACGCTCTAGGGTAGGCTAGGAAGTTTTCAAGAATACGCCAAGAAATTTATTAATGATAGAAATATCATTCAAAATCATTTTCGTCCAAGACTTGGATAGTACGTCACATTAATACCAATCGTGACTTCTATTCCTTAACCTGAGATAAAGACCTCACAAATGATACCTATCAACTTTCCATCTTCATTCACGACGTCGCCTCTGAAAAGTCCGGCTTTTTTGCATTCCACACAAGGAAGTCAACAACGAAAAGGATCGGGGCTCTTTACTTATGGCTTGATATAACAATGATTAACTTTAGGGTTTGGTTACTTTGAATTCAGATAACAAAGTTTGTTAGAAATATGAAAGCTAACAACCTTACAAAAGAATAATGAGTAGTTAATCAATCGTTTTCAAAAATTACCTCAAAGGCAAGTATTTTCAAAGAGATAAGATCGTGAAAGTGTTTATTTGAATCAAACAAGATTTAAAAATAGTTACGGTAACGAAGGCTCCTACTAACGAAGTTTCAACCAATAAGTCAAAGTCTAACTTCTCCTGAGTCAAATTTAAACGTTGAACGCATAAGCAAGAGAGATAAAATAATAATGGGTAGAACCGGTATCTTATAAGGTATAGACTTCGCAATTTATAATTAACTAACCCGCTTCTAACTTCGTTCGGTTTACTCGCTTTTTGAGAAGTCATGAAAATGTACTTCCTAAAACCAACGACTTTTATTTTGTCTATATCCACCTTTGGTGCCACCGTCCCACTAGACTTGACTTTGGTGCACAACAAAATTGAGCTAAATGACCTTCTCTTCTTGCAATTTCCACTTCTATTATCTTTGCCATGATTACCACCAAGTGGTTACCATTCTTAGCATGATAATTTCCCCGATGGTTATCATTGTTCGATAGCCATTGCCACACAAAGATGATTATTATCGTATTGTTGGTCGTTACCTTTTGCTTGAAATGAATCAACACTCTCATGTGCTTCATTGCTTATCTCAAAGATTTTCGGATGTCATTCTCAAACACCATCACAAAAACAAGGGTTAATTAATATATCAAATATTATCCCTATACTCTAACCGACCAATTAAATAACAAATAAACTTAGGTAGGTCATACTAGCGAAGGAATTCCCGCCTCTCCCTCCTAGTTCTTATCTCACATCTCTCACGGGATCATATCCCTAAGCTCGATACCAACCGTGACGCCTCAAAATTAGGTATACGTCACCCATCTTGGGTCGCCACTTACATGGTACATAAATTCAAATACAACTTACTAATATAATGCGTGTAGGTAATACGACTTACATAAATCATGAGTTTGAATACAAATATTGTCTACTAGATATTATACAAACTCAAAAGGAGTCCTCATTACAACTATTATCACACTATTTCACGTAATAGTGAGGACTACTAATGCTATCCTTCCGGACCATTACTCAGTTTCCCCGACTCGTCCCAAATTATGTTTTCATTTCTCAAGAGAATAGTGAAAGAAAGGGTGAGCTCAACTAGCCCAAGAAGAAATATTATGACTAAGATAATGCGAATAAATTATCATTAGCCTTCAACAAAGGTTAAACCGATAAAATACAATAGACAACCAGCTTTAATCTGCAGTGAATATGCAATCCATTAAAAGAGTCAAGTAGAGAATAAAATCTACTATCTTTTAGGTTTTAAAAGGTTTTCATCAATTTTTATCATTTGAGACTCAAATTTTAATAAATAAACCACCACATCTAATCATCCCCGTACCACGGTCAAGGATTTTCATCAAATTATCAATGGTCATGACTATACCGAATCACCCCGGTCATAATCATACCAAAAACTATCCATCAACGCATTACAAAATAACCGAGGACTTTTATCACATCATTTATAACAAGTCACGATTATACGAATGATCCCTCGGTCATAATCATACTAAGTTCATCTATGCACGTAAGCCAAAGATAACATAATATATCATGAGGATGATGACAATGACATAATAATTCAATAAAACAAGTTCAAGAATTATTTTATCCAGAATTAGTAACGTCCAAATTGTCAACAAGATACTTGTTTTGTAGAGTAAAAAATTCAAGAATGATCGGAAGAATATTTCCATGAAAAGATATCTTTGGATGAAACGCAAATATCAAGGATATTCTACTAATTTCATGGAGTATAGAAGTCAAAGTTTTAACCAACCGGGTATAATAAAGAATGGAATAACAAAAGAAATCACCATGCATGCGGTATTTCGCATGTATGTGTTATTCCAACAAAATAATAATAATGAGAACCAAAGTCGTGAAATTCACAATCGGCAGTGATGATCCAATGTAATAATAAATCTTTGAATAATAAACAATAGAACCAATTCCGTAAAACACACGCATGTGATATTCCAAATGTAATAATAAATGCGAATAATAAACAATGGAACCAGGATCCTGTAAAACACACGACATGGATATTCCAATGTAATAATAAAGAATGGAATAATGTAAGAAGATCACCAAGTATAGGGGATTCCGCGATACAAAGTTATGTATAGGGTATACCACTTTTACAAAGTTATTCCAATGTAATAATAATGAATGGAATAATGTAAGTTCTCTTCATGAATAAGAAAGAATAACACCCCTTACGGTACAACAAATAATATCCCTTACCGTAAAAGACACCGTATATCAAAGTAGTGAAGTACCGTATCTACTCTTCTTCTTTTTCTATAGATTTTCTCTCTATAGCTTCTCTCTATAATTTCTCTCTCTAGAGTTTCAAAGAATTCGTAAAGAAAATAATGAAGGAATGAGCTTCTATTTATAGGAAAATAGAATGCATAGTAATTAATTCATGAACTATCCAGATTGATTTACTTTAATCTGACGGTTCATATTTAAAGCAAAATCTTTTAAATAAAACATCATATATTCTATTTATATAAAAACATTTTACTATGCAAACACTATGCAACACTACGCAAAACACTACGCAACACTACGATAATAAAATATAATATATTCTATTTATGGAATAACTTTAATAAAGTATTCTGCTTTATATAAAAAAGATGTTTCGCTTTATTACGTTAATAATACGAATAAAACAAAACGTCATTATCGCTATAATAATTCATATTATTAATCGGCGATAATAATGGAATCAAACCGAGTGACTTCTCACATAAGCATCAATAATCAATACCGTAGTGCTTCTATGCAACCACACGACATCAGTTGTTTTTACTACTGAAAGTAGTTTAACAAAGATCAACGGTAAAACTTCCGCCGTTATTTCAATAAAATATTTTGTCGCTTTCAATTCGACAAATAATTACATTAGGGATCCACCAATGATTAAGCCATTGTGCGAATATTACCGCTAAACCGAATATTCCCAATTAATCGAATATAATATAACCACTTGCATACTTTGTAAAATTTATAAATACTACCCACAACTATAATATTATCTCAAATTCACACTATAATATTAAAAATTATTTCGACAAAATTTAAATCTTTATTGATAAAATCTGGGGTCTCACACAAAATGTTCATAGTCCAAATAAAAAATTCAAAGTCCAAAAGGTTCACAATTCAAATACAACGGTTATAATTTAACAGCAAAGTTCAAATCAAAAGATATTAGATGAAGTGCAAACTATTAAAAAAAATCACGAATTGTTATTTCAGAAATTTTCATCGTTTAAAAATTGTATAATAATTTATCACCATGATAGATTTAAATTTAAGAGTATGAAAAAAATGATATATATTACCTTAGCACATGACTGAATTATGCTTCTTATGTAGGAGATCAACCTAAATGTATATTTATGATTTAATTAGTAATTATTATAAGTTCTATGGTACTCATATCTTGTAAAATTGTCAAAAATTATTGATAATATTTGTAAAAATTATTTTGTGTAGTTTACAAAATGGAATATAATAAACTTTCAAAATATTTTTAATGAATAAAATAACATTTTGAAAAAATCTTTGAGATTAAATTTTAAAAATGAATCTTCTAAAGGAATGATGAGTTGTAAATATTGTGTAATATGTGTGGGTGTAACTATACTTTAGAGAAAAGACACATTTGAGCAATCTTTGCACTCTTATTGATATTACCAACACCACTTAATAATATTCTTCGCACACTCAAAGAAACATTCACACTACACTATGAAATACTCCATTTAGTTCAATCTTGTAGTTATGTGATTCTGTAGTTGTCTGATTTATAATTAAATAAGTCATGTGGTAAATCCATCAATGATGGTTTGTGAATATCGAATTAATAAATAAATTTGATACTGTGAAAACACATATTGAAATAGACATGTCGGAGTAATCAGCCGGTAGAATGCGTGTGAAAATAAATTATAATATTCATATATGTTGTAATAATTGTATGGTTATTCATTATAAATGTTGTTGAATAACATAAATTTTTAGGAAAACTCTATTCATTGTAGTAGTATATACTTGTTTTGCCCATGTAGATATGTTTCTAAATTGATGGACTCCAAGTCGGGTAGCCGTCACAGGGGTCCCATTTGAGTTTTTTTATAAAAAAATTATTATAATCTTTTTATTTAATTTGATAAAATTTTCTTAAAAAAATGAAATTAATTTTAATATAAAAATAATTATAAAATTATTTATATTACACGTCAAAACATGATCTTAACTTTTAACACATTTAAGAAATAACAATGCTGTTATCACATAAAAAAGTCTCATATAATGTTCACATACACATTCGTGAGCCATCGCCTGACACGTGGGATCCACAAATATGCATGTGTGTCTGAACATTATGTGAATTTGTTTTATGTGATAATAAATTTTTTTTTAGAAAATGCAATCCTCTTTTGGACTTTTTTATAATATATATCAAAAAATATGTTAAATAATATAAAGAAAATAGAAAATATAAAACCATAGATATAACCTGAGAAAGTCCAAACGCGAGCCCACTCCTCTTCGTTTTCCGAAACCAACATCATATTCATAACGAACTCCTTCAATCAAATGGTGGCATCATCTGTCCCAAAATAACAGTCCCTTTTCTCCCTCCATAACCATAAAATTACACCCCTCCCTGCTTCTGTTTGTATCGTACAGGCAGGTGAAGGAACGTATTAATTTGTGTCTCTTTTTCTTCTCATTATTAAACCCCAATCAGGAACAAAACAGCCAATTAATCACCCCAAAATCGGGACGAAACGGAGCGGGTGATTTGTACGTGCAGTGTGTTCCCAATGAAGGGCCTCTTCAAGTCGAAGACCCGGACTCCGGCGGAGCTCGTCTCTCATCTCGGCGTCCTTCTTATCTACGTCGACCAAACCAACGAGACTCGCCAAACCAAGCGCCTCGAAAAGGTATGGTTGCTATCATGTTCTACGATTTGCCAGAACGATCTTTTTTTTTTTTGCTAAATCAGAATGCTGTTGTGCATTATCAAATCAATGACAATGCACAACAGAATGCTCTTATTTGTTGTGCATTATCATTGATTTTGTGTTTTTGTAATTGAGTGCGTCTGTGTTTGATTTTATGCAACTATTGATCTGGAAAAGCTGGCAATATTTAGCAAAAAAAAAAAGGAAAAAAAAAGAAGAAGGTGGCAAATCAACAAATAAGAGGCAATTTTAAAATTTGGCAACATTAATAATATCTTGATGTATGATTCAAGCTGCCACCATTAGGTAAAATCTCCCCTTTTGTTGTCAATTAGTCAATGTATTATATACACAGGAGTATAACATTCTCTGATCAGTAACCATTAATAGGAAGAAGCGTTTTTATAGTTTGTTTTAGGAACTGTTTGAAATTTGGATTACTTTTCTACAAATATATATATGTTTTTATCTTATATGTCGTACTTACTTATATATATCTATTTGTATTTATACGTATGAGTAATGACCAAAGTAATGCTAGAAATAGTTTGAGATACGTTGTAAAATATAAGATATTATCCAAAGAGGTTGACGATGATGCAAATTCCAATCTTTATTGCATGCAGACTTTAATCTCACCTTTTTGAGTTTTTCAAAGATGAAAGAGAAAGGAAAAATGAGAATGCAGTGTGTCAATACAGAACAGTTTGTATATTTTTTCAGTATATATAAAGAACTATATCCATGGTAATGCATTATTAGGATCAGTTACAAGAGATTATGTTACATATAAAATCAATAAATCATGATTGAAGAATCTTTGACAACATTGTTCTGAACTAGCATTATATATCATAATTAAGTTTAACTGGGTGCTCTTGGAGAGATTATAAAACTCCTCCAAATTCCAAAACCACTGCTTTTTCCCAGTTTATATAGGAGTATGTCTTCTGTACTGGTCCATTGTTTATACCTAATATTTTCTTTCTTCTCCTTATTTTTTCAATGGTATTAGCAATGGTGCAAAGTATAAGTGTCCTAGGAATTATTTGACTTGTTCCCATTGTTTTGCAATAGGAGTCCCATTTTTCCAATGGTAATATTGAAGGACAAATCTACTTTGGCCGAATTTTTTTTGCTCAAATTACCCGAAAATGCTTTTGAAGGTGGTACTGTACAACATTGCATGTTGTATTTCCGGGTAATTTGGGTAAAGGTTTTTCGGGTAACGTATCATTGCTCAATATAAAATGACAGAATGTCCTCAAGTTTGCCATAACAATTCCATTATCATGCTATCAGTCTTATCACTACTAAACATTCTCAATAAATTTAGGGGTAAACATGGAACATAAATATACCTTTAAAGTTTGTAATTTTTGCAACTGAGACTCTTTTTGTGGGGAGTTTTTTATGGGGCCTTGGCATGTTTTTATCAGTAACCATATCCATTTAATTTGCCGAAAATTTATATGTACTTTGCAAGCTGTGTATCATTGTATCTTAAAATAGAGTTTCGTGCTGACATCTTTACTCCTTCACAGTTGTCTGAACTAAACAGAGTCATTCTGGAGATGAGAAATATGCTTTACGGTAGTGACCAATCAGAGCCAACTTCAGAAGCTTGTGCGAAGTTGACGCAAGAGTTTTTCAAAGGAGACACAATGCACCTTCTAATCATTTGTCTTCCTAAACTAGATTTGGGGGTTAGTTTACTGATTATTTATTTTCAGTTTTTGGACATAAAACCTATGTGGATACTTTGCCCCCTCCCCCACCACTTATTTTCTGATACTTGCAGTTTTTTGTTGTTCAGAGCTTTGGAAATGTTCATGACTTCATTACTAATCTGTTTTTTGATATTGCAAATCACAATGAGTTTTATATGTTGCAGGGCCGTCAAGATGCAACTCTTGTGATTGCGAATTTACTGAAACAAAGGGTCAATTCACAAGTTCTTGCCTCTGATTACTTGGAACGTAATATAGGTCTTGTGGATATTTTGGTACCAGGGTATTTTCAAAATTACCACCAGTCAATTAAATTTCCATGGATTATATGCTCATCTTTTCAAAGTTACCACCAATCAAGTTTTCCTACTGTTTTTTTCCCTCTGGAACAAATGAAATAAAAAGTGCATTCATGTTCATAGGTTATGCATTCAAGTTAATGGAGAAGCATAAATTCTTTTTATAAAAACAGACAAACCCAACTGTGGAACTGAATGAAATTCTTAAACTCAATTATCTACATCTTTGTGCGCAGCAAGCTGTCATTTTTCACCTCAAATAATGTCATATATATTTGTTTATCTTATTTAAAACTTTACATGCCTAAACAAATAGCTAACACCAACAAGTCATCTGACAACTATATATGTTCTGAAGCATTTTATCTCTTCACGTAAGCTTCTACCATATAGCAATTGGAGCTCCATATGTCATCACTTTCTTAAGCTGCATGGCTACAGCAATAAAAATCCTTCAAGAAAGTATCTTTCAGACTTTGGTTGTGGACGAAATCTAGGAATCTAGAAGAGGTTCTTATACTGTATCGTTGTAGAAACTATGACTGCGCTTTCACCAATGTTACAGCTGCTTTCCTCTCGGATCTTTGCATATTTTCAATGAATAAAAACTGGTTAAACTCTTAATACACTAATGACCAAGAAGGAGAAAATCTTAATTCTTCATATTGAAATCACCCTTAAAGTGTATAGTGCCCTCGTTTTGGATAATGCAGTGGGTTATGCCTGCTTTTGTGTTGGAGTTTATGTGGGCTTGAATGGGGGTTAGAGTTCCAAAGAGGAAGCATGCTATATGGGATATGATTCCCCATTGTTTGTGGTGGGTGCTTAGGGGAGAACGGAATTCTAGATATTTCGAGCAAAGGGAACAGTCTATGGTGCATTTCAAATACATATTCTCGAGTCTTATGTTCTTGTAGCAGAATGAGGTGTTTCATGGTTCGTCCATTGCTTTTTTCTACTTCTTATTAGAGTTTACTGTTTAGCTTAGGGACATAGTGGACATAGTGTATGTTATATGAGCAATAGCATGTAAGGTGTAGTCATATATAATAAGGTTTCTTCATTCAATATGAAATGAGGTGTGACATTGGAATGTGGATAATTATTATATAAAACTATATGATTAAAGTAAGCTTAACTTATGTAATCATGTAAAAGAGTCTTATGTGACATCATGATGTGTGTGTGAGAGTAATTAAATGTGTATTTTAAACCTATGAGAGAATAACTTTGACTAAATAAATAATTAATATTAAATGATTATTTTAATAATTATGTAGAATTGAATAATGAGTTTTATGCAAAATAATATTGGTACCCAACTAAATTATATCCTAGTCTAATGTAAATATTATTTGAAATAAACCAATGTACATGGATTATATAATTCTATGTGTGTAATGTATGAGTGAGTGTATATGTATGCATATTTGGGGAAAAGTATCAAATAAACCTAAGTATGCTAAGTAATGGTTTTGTAAATGTTGAGTATTAATAATGTCCCAAAATCATAGTCCCATTCCAAAAGTCTCAGCCGTGTTTTGTTAAAAGCATATGGCTCTATATTTGCTGAAAACCAAGATGGAGATGATGACTATGGGAAGAGGAGAAGATGGAGTTGGTGAAGCTTTTCACCAACTTCTTGTTGCACAATGGATCCTTCCATCTTCCATGGAAACAATCCTTAGGGAAAAATCTCCAAATGGACAATAATCCCTCTATAAATAGAAGCCCCTCTCAAATGTGAATTGTTTATTTCTCTGTGAGTTTCTAATTGGAGTGAGGGTGTTGTTGAGTAATCTACAAATTGAAGCTAGAGTAGCATTTCAACTTCACAAAAGGTAATATCCCTTTATATGTTCTTAAAATTCAAGTTTTGCAAAGTTCTTAGAAAAGTGCTAAAATACTTGTTTTGAGTTGGAAAATTTATGGTTGAAGCATGATAGAATATGTCAATTGATGCTAGACATTGTTAATATGGTTGAATACGAAATCAACGAAAGTTAAACGAAGTAATTTGGTCAAGTAACGAATCCGTAGCACAGTTTTCTCCTGTTTTTTTTGTTACTCGGATTGTCTTTGTATGGCACTTCCTTGGTGTCTCTCTGGTTATTTTGTTTTTACTTAAAAGGAAAGACGCTCCAGTCTCCAGTCAATGGCCTCATTAAACTGAAACATAATTAAAGGAACATTTTTATCTTTTAACTATCTGTTCAACCTTTGGTGTCATGATATGCTTTATCTAAATCTTAGGGCGGTTCCCTTTGTGGTTAATTTCGGAGAATTCGACATATTTTGTCTTACTCACACTGAAAGTGTGAATTGAGATTAACAATTCTGCCTGCTTTATTGGGGACCAACTTGGTGTATATTCTTTTATTTGATTTTCAATTAAAATATTAAATATATAATGTACATCTGGTTGAATGTTTAGCTATGAAGACGCTGAAATTGCTTTATCCTATGGCGCAATTCTGAGAGACTGCATTCGTCATCAGGTTGTTGCTAGGTATGCGGTTTAGAGGTCCATATGTTTACCTCCATATCATTTAATAACTATTTGTTATGCATCTCTGTTTGCTAAATGGGATTTAGACTATTTGTCTAACGAGGTGGGGGCTACCTTGTTCTATCATCTAATGAACAGGTACTTGTTAGAAACGGAGCACGTGAAGAAGTTCTTTGGTTATATACAAAATCCAAATTTTGACATAGCATCAGATGCAGCAGCAACTTTCAAAGTTGAGTATTTTCGGAAGACTCTCTCTTTCTCTCTATATATATATATATATATATATATATATATATATATATATATATATGTATGTATGTGTGTTTCATAACCTTTTTTGGTTCTTGGTATATTGATTTGTTCATCTCTCTTTCCTATATATCATCCTGGAAGTTTATGTAGTGCTAAGAATCATAGATACCTTCTCATGTGCCATCCCTGCAGCAGTGTTTTTATTAGATTTATAAAGGGTTAAATACAATTTTCTTTACTCTACTCGACCTCGGTTTACAAATACATCATTGAACTTATTTTTTTTACAATCGACTCATTGAACTACAAATTATTTTCAAATCGTTACAAAATCCGTTAAATGCGTCGACTTTTAACGGAACATCCATGTCACTTTTAAATTAATATCCACGTCATACAATCGTCATGTGCTATCATCCTAGTTGTCGCCACGTTGGAAAATAAATGGATTTAACTACTTTTTGTTGCATTTTTCTTTGCAAATTGTCATAATACCCTCAACATTAATAATGAAAAATTATTAGTATTTTTTTCTTTGACAAATTTGTCTTTTATTGTATTCAAATATTTTATTAAAAATAAGAGAAATTTAAGTAAATTTTGAATTTGAATAATGTCTTTAACATTATTCATAAGTATTTTCATAATAAACACGAATTAAAATTTAAAATACATAAAAATAAATTCAAACTTCACAAATATAACTAAAATTTTGAAAATTAATTATTATTTTATTTTTAAAATTAATATAATTATTATTTATATTATGAAATCATTAAATTTAAGCTTAAATATAAAAGAAAGAAATATTAAAAAAATAAAAATATGCTAAAAAGTAAGCTTTAATTTTTTAGCATGTTACAAATTAAAAGAAAAGTTAAAAAATAAATTAAAACAAATCCTTCATTGATGATCTGCACATTAAAAATCATTTATCCATCAAAAATCATTTATCTATCAGATCTAGAATGACAAAAATGACAAAATTCGATCTTGCAGTTATTTTCCAAACAATTAACGAGTCCCACTCCACTGGCATCACATTCAATCACAAACTGTTGAAAGAAGTTTGGCTAGCAGTCACAGGAGGGTAGGTGAAGTGGTGAGGGCTTGCTTCAGTTAGTGGAATGCCGCCTCCGCTTCACTATACCATTGGCATTTTTCCTTGGTCAAGAGCCTGGTTAGTGGGGCTGCAATGTTGCCAAAATGGTGGATAAATTTTCTATAGTAGTCGGCAAGCCCAAGGAAGCTCACACTCCTCTAGCCGTGGTGGGGGTTGACCAAGCCACCACTGCTTGCACCTTGTCAGGATCTACTGACACTCCTCCTAAATATTTGACATGTTGGACTCCAAAATGGCATTTTGATTCAATCGATCTACCCTCTATTCAATCGATGTTTTACTGGAACTCCAAAAATGGATTATTTCAGATTAGGCGTTAATCGAATCGGATCTGACCAAATCCGATTTAAGCAGACTAACGGACCTTCAAATCGGTGATGATGGCGCCGAACTGAGAAAACGTTCTAGATCTAGAGACTGATCGGTGGTGGAGATTGAATAGCGGAGGAGGAGGTGGTGCCGGAGGTAGAAAAGGGTATAGGTGTGGTGGCGGCGGCGGCGGCGGCGCTGGAGGAACAGTGGTTATGGGTGGCTGATGGAGGATTCTTTGAGGAAGACGAAATGAAGATGAAGATGAACGGAAGTTTTTAGTTTTTTTCTTTCTTTTATCTAGAGAAAGGAATAGGTAATAATAATAATAATAATCCCTCCATTTTCAAAATATTAGATAATTTTATATTTTAAAGTGAAATTAAAAAAATATGAATTCATTAATTTCATATAAATACATTTGTAAAAATTATTCATTAATTTATTTTATTAGTAATTAATTTAATTATTTGTCATGTATATTAATTTGATTTATATTTTCTTAAACTATTTGTTATATAATTGAGTATAATTTAATTATTTATCCAACTCAGCTTCTTTCTCCTCGTTAGCACGTGACACATAGATTTGTCGTTAAAATTTTAACAAACTAGACGGTTTTTCGAATTTTTGTAAAAAAATTATAGTTCAATGAGTTACTGTAAAAAAAATCAGTCTAGTGATGTATTTGTAAACCGATGTCAAGTAGAGTGGGGAAAAATATATTTAACCCGATTTATAAATGGGTCCAAGTCATATAAAGACATTAAACTCTCTAACTCAAAACCAATTGGCGATGAGAAGAGTTAACCCAAGTCATTATATACTAGACATATTTTCTCAAGATATTCGATGTGGGACAAGACATATACTCTAACACTCCCCTTATGTGTAACCCAAGCCTAGAAGAAGTCAGTCATAAGACAAGCTCAGAAGGACAACTATTTGCCCAATTGATAAGTGGTACTAGTTAAGATATGTGTAACTTTGACCCTTAAGAAATGGACTGCAAGTGGGTAAGAATGAAGACCAACAAGAGTGTTTAATTAGGTCCAAGGATAACCCGCTCTAATACCATATTAGATTTATAAATGGACCCAAGTTTAGCATGTAAAGACATCAAGCTCTCTAACTCAAAACCAATTGGCTATAAGAAGAGTTAGCCCAAGTTATTATATGCTAGACATATTTTCTCAAAGTATTCGATGTGGGACAAGATATATACTCTTAACAATTTTCAATCTGAGAATATAATTTCCAGTTCATTAATATTAGTTGGGGTTCATATATGTCAGATTTTCTTCCAACATCAAAGTCAAACCCTATAGAAAATTTACTGCAAAAGGATGTTTTTTAAGTCTTTGAAGGTTCCTTTTTCTCTTTGTAAATTTTTATTTCATGTCAGAGCAAGATTTTCATTTTGGTAGAACAGTTCAAAATTTCCAAGAAATTTACACGTGCTTTTGTAAAATTAAATAACTTAATGACCGACTGTCTTAGGAAAATTTCTAAAACTTCTTGTGATATATAAGGTGTGAATTTATGTTTTCTGTGTGGTGCTACTGAATTTAACTAATGTTATTTTAAGTTATACTGTAGGAGCTTTTGACAAGGCATAAATCAACTGTAGCTGAATTTCTTTCAAGAAATTATGAGTGGGTAAGTAAGAATTTTACTTCAAATTTTCATTACGTAGCATAGAAGGTGACTCATGTCAATTAGAGAATGGGTTATTGTTGGTGCACAAATATTGAATTCTTCTTGTTTTCCATATCTAAATCCTGCATAAGAAGTGGCCAAAAACTGTCAACAAGTTTGCATGGACTGAGATCAAGGGTGACAAGTATCTGATAATTGAACTTTTTGGCTTAATATTATTGTTTTCTGTACTACAATTTAGAGAATTGACGAGCCATATGACTCACTAAGGATTAGTTTTCTACCTTGCCTTTTGTTAAAGAAACAATAATAGTAATAACCACTCACTAAGGATTAGTTTTCTACCTTGCCTTTTTTAGTTAGTTAAAGTAATAATTAGCTTTAAAGCTTATGAGTTGTTAATAGTTATACCTGAAACAATAATAGTAATAACCATCTTTGCCTTGTTTTAACAATTTAAATGTTGTGGTGCTTTCTTCTTCATTCTTGTGCATCTTATCTTTGTAGTCCTGTTTTTCAGCATCAGTAGTGTTGCAATTGCTCGCTTACTGTTCATTCAAGTGAACTTGCATAATGCAGTTATAAATCAAATTGAAAATGTAGTCGTTGGTGAAATTTTACTTGATAAATATGAACTCTAGAAGACAATCCTATTCCACATTATAAAGTGTACAACAGAGAGCTTTAAAAGACTTAAAGTTAAACATGCAAAGGAAATTAATCAGTCAAATTAGTAGTATTCAATGAATATCACTGATCATGCATCTAAAATAGTCCCAACTCCAGTAATCATGATTCTAGAATTGTCACTAACACTCCCCCTCGAGCTGGAAGTCTTACGTTATGACTTACAACTTGTTACAAAACATAATCCCAAAATTAAAAATACTCAAACCAATTACACAGCACGAAATTATTTTATCTTCAACAGTCCCTCTCAAATTAGGGTTCCCTCTTCAAATCCCATGTACTAAAAGGGGTTGCTATTCATGTCTAAAGCTTATATCACCTTCCAGGGATGTCATGTGCAGGAAATAATGGAGAACACTTGTAATATGCGAAGGAAAATTGAGTTTGGTGACTGGCGAATGAATACAAAGATGAAACCTAGTTGGATCTGAGTCTAATGTTTATCTATTTCCCAGTGGCTGGCAAAAAATTAACAGCTGCAGCCTGCATATCATTTTCTCTTCTCACTCTTCCAGAATAATTCTCTGTAATCTAATTTTCATGAGCAGCAAATGTTAAATATCCGTGGATTGATAATTGACATTTTATGAAGTCACATGTAGAACAGCAATTTGTGGTTGTATATTACTTGTTACAAAGTTCAGTTAATAGTTGGTTGAACTAGATCCTAATTATTTTCTTGGTTACAGTTTTTCCAAGAGTACAACTCAAAATTGCTGGAGTCTCCTAATTACATCACAAGAAGGCATGCTGTCAAGGTCCAGTATTGTTGTTCTGGATTTAGTGCATTGCTGTTATTGTAATTACGCAGTTAGTGTCATATCTAAGATGTTTTCTTTATTTTAAATCGTCCCCATGTCTTCTTTTTCTATATCTTCTCCCCCTTTAAGTTGCTTTCTGGTTTACACTATCAATAATTATGGATGTACGTCTCTAATTGACATTTCTCCATATCCTCACTATGTTTCTTTCTAATAAAATTCTATTTTAATCCAAAAGAAAATAAAGAAGAAAAGGAGAAGAAGAAGAAGAGTATGAGTTCGCATCAGATGTATCATGTTTTTTCTGGTGCTTCTCTACTATAGTAATGGATATAGATCTCTTGGACATACTACGTGCCTTTCGATAATCAGAACTATATCATTTTATTAGTACTGTATTTTTAATGAAGTTTAAACAACAATTCCATAACTGATTGTTTCATATACTGCAGTTATTAGGGATGATGTTATTGGATCGTTCAAATATTTCAGTGATGGTGCGGTATGTTAGCTCACTGGACAATATGAGGATCCTCATGAACTTGTTCAGGGTATATATATACTGTTTGTTTATTTGCATATAGACACAAATATGCAAATTTACATTTTAGATACATGTCAATGCAATACTGTTTTTTTTAGTATAAATTATTTATTTATTTATAATTATATCCTGCTTATTTGTATTTTCAGGATTCAAACAAGACAATCCAGTTAGAAGCATTTCATGTCTTCAAGGTGGTGTATAAAATACTTGATTTAGTTTTTATGTTGTGTGTTTATGTGTGTATACGAACACCTCTTGCTTCTTTTCCTGATTTAGATTCTTCTGACTCGATATTTTTCATTTCTTTTCTGCCACTAGCTCTTTGCTGCTAATCAAAACAAGCCACCTGAGCTTGTGAACGTTCTTGTCACAAACAGAAGCAAGCTCTTACGATTCTTTGGTGACTTCCGGTTTGACAAAGGTATGGAAACTTCTAATATTCAAACATTATATCATTAATTCCTTTGCACTGAAGTCATTTGATACTTATTTTAGTCCAACTTGCTTCAGAGAATGAGGTCTTTGAAGCAGACAAAGCTCAAGTTGTTAAAGAAATTGCTACCCTTGAACCCGGAAATCAATCTGCAGCTCGCGAAAGATGTGAGGTTCCCTGTTAATAAAATAAATGCAACACTAAACTGATTAGTCTTGTGTATATTTTTTTCTTTTTTTCCTTTTCGGTAACTGTCGTCTTCATTGGAAAGAATCATTAGCACCTCTATGATTATGATTATCACTTTTACAGTGAATACAAAAAACTATGGTCCATATTTGTTTTCATAATGTTGATATCCACTTAAAGTGTTAAATGATAGAAAATTCAAGTTTAACCGACTGTTTCACTGCTTTGTAGATGGTAAACCCATTTTTTCTGGATTAAAATGTTGTTTTTGCCAATAAATGCATGCTCAAGTCTTGCTATTTGCTGCATAATACCTGTATTATTTGGCCGTAAGATGGTACCTGTCTAATAGAACCTTTTTCTTGTATGTAATACCATTTGCCTGGTTTGAGTTGGTTTTGATGCTTTTATTATTTCAACAATATTATTATTTGATTATAGCATCATTTTTCATATTTATTCCACCGGGTGTTTAGGTTCACTGGGAGGTAGTTGAGAATGATAAGCAGAATCTTAATATTAAGAAAAGTAATATAAACATAAAAAGAGAAACATGGAGTATGGTTATATATGTATCTATACATCCGAATAAACTTTACACCATACAATGACCAAAATACTAATCTAGAGTAGTAATAAGAAAGTCGCAACTGAAAGAATAAGTACAACATCAAAAAATAAAACTACTCCCCCTCAACATAGAGAGCCAAAAAATCCTCACTCAGCATATAAAAAGACTACAATCTAAATGCAGGCTTATAACAAAGCACAAATTGATGTATTTCTAGCATATAATACAGTCTACGCTGCCTGTTGTGACCTGTAACCACCATATCCATTTGATCCGTTTGCTCCATTAGTGTCATGTGGGTATTTATCTGAGACTTCCCTTTTCCTCTTTAGAACAATAAACCATGTAAAGGCTTCCAATATTGCTGCAACAGCTCCCAAAAAAATCAGAACGCCGATGTATGCTCTCTTCCATTTTTTTGCTGGGTCCAAGATGTCGAATCCTTCAAAGATGTTGACTATGCTTAGACTAATGACTGCGTATCCAATTGCGTGGTGGTAGATGTTCCAGTACAATCTGTATTTGTGATCCTTCTTAGGTCTCAAGAGCAGGGCAAATACCTACATGCCGAACAGGACCACATCAGTTTAGTGGCTTCTATATTTTCCTTCATAGAAGGAACTAAAATATGCTTTTCTTTAAAATTTCTATAGGCAAAAGGGTTAGTACCATTACGATCAATTTTGAGAAATTTTATGTACTAAAGTCAAATCGGTTTTTAATTTTTGGAATTCACAAATTTACTTATAAAGACAAAATTTCTGTCTTGTTTTGGAAAAAAGGAGTGCTACATGTTAGGTTGGTGATTGGTCTGCAGACAAGTTTGTTTTAAGAATTAGGTACCTGAAGTGTTCCTAGGCAGAATAGGGTTATGCCAATGTTCCTGTGCTTGTCAAATTGAATTCCTTTAGAATCACTGCCGAGTTTGAGGCCAGTGCCCCATCCGGCTACCCCTACGATGTAGGCTGATGATTGGCATAGGGCATGAAGGTAAAACCAGGCTGGATCAGCTGACTTGAACACCTTCAAGTACCTAGCTGTCAAAGCTCCCAAAGGCAACAAAATACCCCAACTCACCGTATTCAGCACTCCATGAACCTGAAAAAAATTTGCCATCAGATCTCAACAAGACTCAAATTAAAAGTTAGTTATAATCAAGAGATTAAGTCGCTTACATTTTTTCTTCGTCGTCTTAAAACTCCCACACCGCCATCAGAACTAGTCTGACCAGAACTAAAATCAACAGTTCCCACAGAATTCCTATTTTCTGGATTTAAATTATGCACGCTAGGAGTAGCCCCAGAAAGTGGACCTATTTGCCACACCTGGTTAAAATTGGTACGGCCGCTAGGAAGTTCTAAGGTAGCAAATATGATCATCTCACCATTAGTAGTAAACTGTGCTGAAATTTTCGGAACATTGAAGCTCAAAGGAGCTTCTGCCAACTGAGTACTAGTACTAGATATAGGCGAGGTGTAGGCACGTACAGCACCGTTAGAGTTCCTGATTGCTACCAGGCTTTGTGCCCCAATCATTCCTCTTCCATCAATATTGAGTGCCCAAGCAACCCACTGTGAGGTGGAGACTCCACTGCGTCGATAAGCTATATCGACGGTGTGGTTTGTTTGGTGGTAAGTCCAGTGTAAAACAGAGTTTTGGACAGGAAGGCTAGTGCATGTGCTGTATTTATTGTTGTTGGGGAATGAGAAGCTCAAGCAATTTTGAGCAGAAGATGAGGCAAATATAGAGAAGAGAATGCATGAAAACACTAGTGTTTTCATGATTTTATCCATTTGATTACAAGTGAAAATATGACGCTGAAGATCACCAACTTGGAAAACCAGTTTTTAGAATATGGTTTGATTTCCAAGGCAATTTGCTAATAATGAAGTTTTGTACCTGGTTTTATCAATGGAAGATATAAGGAAGGTTCATATATAGTTTCTATAGAAATAAGATCTGTCAAGGAAGGTGGGAGGGAAGAAAAGGTGGGGTTAAAAAAAAAGATTGTTGGGGTTGTTGACTAGTTCTGTTTTGTGGAATAAATCTAACCTTAGTGCATGTGTAAGAAATTATTATTTTATTATTACTATTATTGATTGATATAAAAAAAGTCTAGTGGAAACAAAGAAAAGTTTGGTAGGCAACAAAGTCTTTGGAAAATTTTATATATAGACATGTAGTATATGGTAATTTAGAGTTTATTAATTAGAATTTAGGGTTTATTAACAAATATTTTGTGTTTAGTATTTAGAGTTTAGAGTTTATTAACTAGGGTGTAGGATTTACTATTTAAGGTTTATTAAATAGGATTTACAGTTTATTAGTATTTATGATTTATTTATTACTCATAATATGATTTATTATTACTCATAATATATATATATATATATATATATATATATATATATATATATATATCATAGTTTGAAAGAGGTGTGTAGTGAATTGAAATGTCTCTGTTTTCCAAATTAGTCTTCCATGTCTCAACGACTCCCCTTGGTTCACATCTAGGTTCAACTTTCAACCTTTAAAAAAAGAAAATTAACTTGTAAGAAATGTTAATGGCGAACACGCGTCAGTGATGTAATTAAATTTCCACCCCACCCCACCCCACCCCACCCCACCCCACCCCTGTAAAAAAGATTGGTCAACACTTGAAGATGCCCTCGGTCCACCATATATAGTTGGTAATTTTTGCTCTTTTTTTGTTTTTGGCATCATATATAATAGTAATATAAAGAATACACGGTGATTCTAAAAATGTCCCTAATAATTAAATTTAAGGGATAAATAACCTTTTAGTTCTTGTCTTTGGTCCCAGTTTTTATTATGATTCTAAAATTTTTTTTATTCTGATCTAATAATTGTCTTTCTCAACTTACAAAATGGTCATTATCTTCAATTTTCGTCCGAAAAAACGGACGGAAAAGCTGATTGTGCAAGTTGGACTTTTTTTTGGCTTACGTGAAGGCTGGAGCACAAAACTTATAATAGTACCCTGACTTATAATAGTACATCACAAACTTAGTTGGACTTTTCATTACTTATAATAGTTATAGTCATAATAATAATTTTGAAATAATAATAATAAAAATATTAATAATAATAATAATTTTAAATAATAACAATAACAATAATAATAATTTTTAAAAATTTTAAAAATATTATATAAATTATAAAAATATTTTATATGAAGCTAATGTGTATTTAAAAATAATATTTTTATTATTTTATTAATTTAAATTATTTGAGCAAGGGTAAATTTGATAAATTATTTTTATTCTCCATTAAAATAAAATAAAACAAATTTCATACAAATCAGAGAGAAATGTAGACCCCAAATACAATTACTTTTATAAAATTATTATTATTATTATTATTATTATTATTATTATTATAAAATTATTATTATTAATAGTATTATATTATTATTAATATTTTAAAATATTAATTTTACTCCGAAGTTCTATAATACAATACTATTAATTATTATTATTTTAAAATATTATTAATAATAAAAAAATACTATTAATAATAATAATTTTAAAATAATAATAATAATATTAAATATAAATAATAATTAAGATAAAATTTTAAACTCTTTTATTTCAGATATTTAAATTAATATGAATTTGTCGCTATAGCAGCAGTAGCTTCGTTTAGAGTCATTTCTTTGTAAATTATTAATAAATTTGGTTTCACACAGTTTTGACGTGTTAATTTATAAAAAATTTATTTGCCTATCAAAACAAGAAAAAAATGGTTGAAATTATTAACTCAATAATAATAATAATAAAATACTAATAATAATAATAATTGTAAAATAATAATAATAATAAATAATAATAATAATAAAATACTATTAATAATAATAATTTTAATAATATGTAGAACTTGAGTAAAATTAATAGTATTGTATAATAATTTTAAAATAATAATAATAATTTTTAATAATAATAGCATTAATAATAATTTCAAAATAATATTAATAATAATTTTAAATAATAATAATAATAATTAATTTTATAAAATTATAATTTTATAAAATTAATTGTATTTGGGGTTTTGTTCCCTACAAATTTGTATGAAATTTGTTTTTTTATTTTAATGGAGAATAAAAAATAATTTGTCAAATTAACCCTTGCTCAAATAATTTAAATTAATAAAATAATAAAATATTATTTTTAAATACACATCAACTTCATATAAAAATATTTTTTTATAATTTACATAATATTTTAAAATTTTAAAATTATTATTATTTTTATTGTTATTATTTAAAATTATTATTATTTAAAATAATTATTATTAATATTTGTATTATTATTATTTCAAAATTATTATTATTACTATTACTATTATTTTGAAATCATTATTATTATTATAATTATAATTATTATTTAAAGATAATAAATTTTACCACTCCACTTTGTTTTAAAAATAAAAGAGAAGAGAAGTGATATAACTATTATAAGTTCTGTGCTCCAGCCTCCAAGTCCACGTAAGCAAAAAAAAAATTTCAACTTGTGCTCTAGCCTCCACGTAAGCAAAAAAAAAGTCTAACTTGCACAGTCAGTTTTTCCGTCCGTTTTTTCGAACGGAAATTTTAAGTAATTACCATTTTGTAAGCTTTTGAGAGTACAGTTATTCGATTGTAACAAAAAAAGTTTCGATAACCACAATGAAAACCGGACCTCAGTACAGTGACCAAAAGGTTATTTATCCCTTAAATTTAATAACAAGTGAATGATCTTATAATATCCCTAATTAAAAATTTAATTTCTATATAATCAACAAGTTTATAAAACATTTTTTATTTTAAGAATATTATTTTATATAGTATAAAATGACATAATATTCTTAAGTATAACAATACAATTTTATTATAACTCCTATACTACTAAACTAAATACTCTCTATATTCAAGAATAAATTTGAGAAATTAATGTAGCTTTGGACCTATAAAATAAATAATACACGTGCATGTATGTATGTACATTTTATTACTAAAAACTCTTAATAAATAAAAGAAAAGTAAAATCGTTTGAATTCATCCACTATTAACGAAGTCATAGTTTTATAGAGGATGAAAAATTGAAATTAATTTCCACACAATACTCCCTTGAAAAATGGAGTATTAAATTGAAATTAATTTCCACACAATACTCCTCCATAAATACAGGGCAAATTAATTTTTATATCTAAACTCTGAACAACTTTGACGTTAGTTAGTTACAACTTGAGACGACTTTTACCATTAATTCTTATTGAAATAAATATTCTACATTTTAATTTGAATACTACAAATTAAGGCAAATCAAAATAATTTGAAGAGTTCTATTTAATTTTTATTTATTTTTTTTTTAGACAATATAACATATATATATATATATATATTTATTTATTTGTTCTACATTTATTTATTTTTTTCAAAATAATTTGTCTTTCTAACCTATTATAATAATAATAATAATAATAATAATTAAGATCAATTATGTGATAACCAAAAAGATGTAGATTAATCATATATAATAATAATATAATATTGTGATGCATAATTAAGAAGATGAGGATGATTTTGCAGAACATAGCCCGTATCATTGAAGTTGTTGCCATTTCACATTAATATATATATATATTGAGCTTACCATGCAAGACTAATTGAGAAATATTAGAGTCGTCCTCCTAATGGATTTAGAATGCCAAGACCAGACCAATTGAGAGAGAGAGGACCTTAGTCATGATCCATATTTGTTCAGATCTATAGAGGATGAAGTTGTTGATTTTGTTTTTGATTTAAATTATAAAATATGTTATTACGTTTATGCCCTTTTAAAAAGTCATTTGGTTGTTGGGTTTTAAAAAATAAAAAAGGACCAGCTTTTGAAAGTCTTTATATTATAAAATTAAATTTCTCATGGAATTGAACTTTCCAACCCGAGTTTTAACAAACCTGGCTTAGGCTTAGGCTTAGGCTTAGGTGTAAGTTAGGCCAACTTATTAAGGAACCAGCTTTACAGGTTAGCAGCCATTGTTGACCTGCCAGCCAACCAGCCTTCCTGGCTACTTAAACTTTGTTCAAGTTGGAACTATGTATTCTTCTAGATGTAAGGAAGCCTGCTATTCATTTTACTCTATAGCCTATAGATTTGTATTCATTTGAGTTTAGGTTTTTAGTTTTTTTTTACGAATTAAAATTTAATATATTGACATCAGTCAACGTATTAAATTTGTGTTATAATTCTAATATTGTTCAGTATATTAATTTTTTTATATAACATGTGACGAAAAATAAATCAATAAATTATTTAATGTTTTAACTTTATTTAATCTTCGTTTCAAATGAATTCTCGTGTAATTGTTATTTTATGAATCAATTTGACATTGTTTTTCTTTATCAAAAAAAATAAAAAAGGTGTTCAAAGTTCATTTACGATTCCCCACAACGCACACACCCACTCACCCACCCACTCACCTACTAGGCTTGGGTGGGTGACCTAGCTAGGTAGGTAGGTAGGTAGTCTTCTAAGAACCCCATTCTTTTGTAAGAGAAAAATGTAGTAGTCGACTTGCCCAAGGCCAAGGAAGAAGGAGATTGATTAATTAATTAATTAAGCTAAGGAGCAGAATGATTTTGTATTTTGGGTAAATAATGTGAACTTATGGATATGAAATGCAAGGTGTTTAATTTGACAATCTAGAAGCTTTCATATTTGTTTATAGCATGCATGGTCATGGTCATGGTCATGGTCATGGTCATGGTCTTCCACCGTAATAAAGTCACCAAAATAATACTACTACTACTATATAACAAACTTGAAAGTGGTTAGCATGAAGTTCATTTTTGAGTAAGTTGGTCAATTGGCCAATATAGTACTGACACGCAAGCGAAACTCGATGTGTGTCAATATTTTACTGGCCAATTGACCAACTTACTAAATAATAAACTTCATGCTAACCGGATTCAACAAATTTGATAACACCAAGTATAACTAAAACACAAAAAGGTAAAAGGAGACGAGACGACTACGAGGAGGAGTCAATTCATTCATTCCTTAGTATTTACTATTAATTGCTAAGTAATTAGTATTACTAATCCCCAGAATGATATATTTATAAGGCCGTAAACAAATCAAGCTCGACTCGAAATAAAGGCCATTAAGAGAAGAGAGTGTTAGTTATACACTAATGCTACGTTTGGATTGAAGGAATAGAATAGAGTAGGAAATGGAATAGATGAGGGAATGGAATAAGAAAATTGAATGATTTTTTAATATTTCATGTACATGTTTGATTGATGTTATGAATACATCTAAGAATGAAATAAATAATTAGAAAGTGACCTAAATACCCTCAAATGTTCAAATTTAACTTAAATTCAATTTATATTAAAAAATTACATATAAAGGGTGGGGTGGGAGGTGGTGGTAAGGGTGTATACATAATCACAATAATATTATTTTTTTTGGGTGTGGGTGGGGGTGGGGGTGGGAGTGGGGGTGAGGGGTGGGGTGGGATGGGGTGGGGGTAGGGTGTATAAAAATCACATAATATTATTTTTTTGCGTGGGGGGTGGGGTGGGGGTAAGAGGTGTATATAATAATCACATAATATTATTTTTTGGGGTGGGGTGGGGTGGGGTGGGGGGGGGTGGGAGTGGGGGGGTGGTGTGGCGCCCAAAATTAGGTATACATCACCCATCTTGGGCGCCACTTACGTGGTCTGAGAATTTAAATACAACTTACTAACATAAGCTGTGCAGTGTAATAATCTGACATAAAGCTGTGAGTTTAAATACAAATATCGTCTACTAGATATTATACAAACTTAAAAAGGAGTCCTCATTACAATTATTATCACACTATTTCACGAATAGTGAGGACTACTAATCTTATCTTCGAGGACCATCACTGCTTTAAGACTCGTCTCAAATTTATATTCCCATTTCTTGAAGAAACGGTGAAAGAAAGAAAGAGCTCAACTAGCCCGAAGAAATATTATGACTAAGATAATGCGAGAATAAATTATCAATAGTCTTCAACAATGTTAAACCGATAAAATCTGATGAGCAACCGGGTTTAAACTGCGGTGAATATCTGATCCATTAAAAAGTCAAGTAGAAAATAAAGTCTACTATCTTTTAGGTTTTAAAAGGTTTTCATCATCATTATATATTTGGACTCGACTTTAATAAATATTCCACATCATCGAATCACCACCGACTACTACTACCAGGATATTCTTTAGTATCACGACCACAATTATTCATGCACTACGGACGAGAATATTTGTGTATTCATTAATAATCATGATCATACCAACAACGTCCATCAATGCACTACTACTAATGAGATTTTTACTACATCATTTGTAACATTACGATTAATGATGATTACAAGAATAGTCTCTCAATCATAATCATACCAAGTCCATCTACATACTACAGCCACGGATGACTTTAAAAAATATAAACATGAGGATGATGACAATGATATAAAATTGATAAAACAAGTTCAAGAATTATTTTATCTAGGAATTATTAACGTCCAAATTATCAACATGAATCTTTGTTTTGTAGAGTAAAATTCAAGAATGATCGAAAGAATATTTTCATGAAAGATCTTTGGATGAAACGCAAATATCGAGGATATTCCACTAATTTCATGGAGTATAGAAGTCAAAGTTTTAACCAATTTGGGTATAATAAAGAATGGAATAACAAAAGAAATCACCATGCATGCGATGAAGCCTTGCAGACAGTGTTATTCAGCGAGAATAATAAAGAACGAAACCAGTCGGTGAAATTCACACAAAGCGGGATGTTCAACCGAAATAATAAAGATGGAACTAGATCCGGTGTAAAACACACGAGATAGGATATTCAACGGAGAATAATAAATAAAGAACGAACCAGTCCTGTAAAAAACACACGATGTGGATGTTCCAATGTAATAATAAAGAAGCGGAACCAGGTCCGGTGTAAAACACATGCATGGATGTTCCAACAGAATAATAATAAAAAATTTTAAACCAGTCCGGTGTAAAACACACAGACAGGATGTTCCAACAGAATAATAGAAGAATGTCACCAAGTATAGGGTAAACCACTTATACAGGTTATTCCAATAGAATAATAAGCGATGGAATAACAACAGTTCTCTTCATGAATAAGAAAGAATAACACCCCTTACATTTGGTAGGAGATTGAATACTGCAGCAGTGTAGTAACAAAATACTCTTCTTCTTTCTCTTATTCTCTCTATACTTTCTCTCTCTATAGCTTTGAATGAATTAAATGAAAAATAATGAAGCCTCAGGCCTCTATTTATAGAAGATTTCTAGCTTAGCACTTCTGTAGTGTGAAAAGCGAGTGCTCGCAGCGACTAATGATGTGAAAAGAAAAGTGGTGGTTTGGCGCTTTTGTAATGTGAAACGACAAGTGGTTCGACGTCTGGTAAAGGTAATTACTATTAACGAAGGTAAATACTATTGATGAAGGTAAATACTATTCACAAGGGTAATTACTATTGTGAAGGTAAATCTATTCACAAGGGTAATTACTATTGTGAAGAGACTCTTAGATGATGACATATGAGCCCCCCCATAAAATAATCAAACTTACCACAAATCATTTTTTCATCAACACATATTTAATCTTTCAACAATTATTAATCATTTATAACTTATCGTCTCAATTATTGATTTAATACTTATAACATATTATCTGGATGATCTTTGTGACAATAATTGAATCAATAATATAAGAGATATGATCGTGATAATTCTCATGTAGCAATAATTGAAAGCATAAATGAGTGACTTCTCACGTAAGCATCGATAATCAATCTGCGTGTCTTCTTATGCTGACTCACGGCGTATTCTTCGTACTTTTACCAACGGTAGTTCAACGGTTTTAACGGTAACACCTCCGTAGTTATTTTTATAAAATGTTTTTGTCGTTTTCTCGATCAAATGATAATTACATTGTGGGGTCCACCAATGATTGAGCCATTATCATACGAATATTCCTAACAAAAGAATATTCCCAGACCAAACGAATATTTTATAACAACTTGCATACTTTTGCAAAATTTATAAATATTACCCACAACTATAACATTATATCAAATTTATTCCATAATATTCAAAAATAATATTTATAGAAAAATTCATCTTTATTTATAAAAATTTGAGGTCTTACAATCTCCCTTCTTATGAAATTTAAGCCCTCGAAATTAGAATGCGTACACTGGTATGTCGAAGAGGTAAGGATACCTTGATTTCATTTGATTCTAACTCCCAAGTCATTTCCTCAACATCGTGGTTCCTCCACAAAACTTTGACTTGAGGTATAACCTTGGAGCGTAGAATATGTTCCTTCTTATCCAAAATTTGAGCAGGAAACCTCTTCATACGTCCAAATCTTCCGCTATTTAAATGCGGTTCTAACTCAATAATATGGTTCGGGTCTTTCACATATTTACGTAACATAGATATGTGAAAAAAACGTTATGAACACGAGACATATTTAAGCGGTAAAAGCGAGTCATAGGCCCACGATTCCCTACTCGATCGAGGATTAAAAATGGACCGATGAATCGAGGGTTAAGTTTTCATCTCTTTCCAAATCTTGTAACTCCTTTCCATGGAGCCACTCTTAACAACACATGATCTCCTATATCGAATTCCACGTCCTTTCGATGAAGATCAACATAACTCTTTTGTCGATTTTGTGAGGTTTTTATACGTTGTCGGATCGTTTGAATCTTTTCCGTAGTCATACGTACCAACTCCGATCCCAACAACGTTGCTTCACCCACCTCATCCCAGCATACTGGAGAACGACACTTTCTTCCATACAACGCTTCGAATGGAGCCATGCCAATACTTGCTTGATAACTGTTGTTGTAGGAAAACTCCACCAATGGTAAGAACTTGTCCTAACTCCCCTTGAAATCAAGGACACAGAGTCTTAATAGATCTTCAAGAGTTTGAATAGTCCTCTCCCATTGTCCGTCCGTCTGCGAGGATGATATGCCGAAGCTAAATCGTGAAGTCTGTGCTCATAGCTTTTTGCAAACTAACCCAAAATCGTGAAGTGAATCTTGGGTCTTGATCGAAACTATGGATCTGCAGCGTACCATGCGATCTTACAATCTCGTTTATGTCACATACTGAAAGCAAGACGTTCAAGTGTATAAGTTTCTCGTATCGGTAAGAAATGAGCGGACTTGGTCGATCTATCAACAATGACCCAAATCGCATCAATGCCTTGAGAAACCTTAGGAAGGCCAGAATCTTGAAATCCATGGTAATGTGCTCCCACTTCCATTCTGGAATTTCAAGTGGTTGCGATGGATCTTTTGGTACTTGATGCTCCGCTTTAACTTCGTTGACAAGTTAGACACCTTGAGATAAACAAATATTATCTCTCTCTTTTCATATTGCTCCACCAAAATGTATAGCGAATATCATGATACATTTTGGTACTCCCGAGATGGATTGCAAATGGTGTGTTGTGCGCCTCCATCATGATATTATACTTTAAATCGATTCGTTAGAACCTGAAAGTCCGGAGTTGACTCAAGTATTCCTTCTTCATCGATTCTTGCTTCCGCAGCAGCACCTTCTTGCTTTTTTTTCCTCATACGCATTAGCTCCGTGTCAGTAGCTTGGCGACTTTAACTTTATCGATTAAAGTCGGTTCTACTTTCGTATACTCGCTTATCATCACATGCGTCCCCGAGTCTTTAACTCTATCTCCATCCTTTGCAAGTCACACAAAATGGGCCTTTCGTTGACAATATCGCACTCGTGATTTGCATATGATTTTCACTCAATCGTCGGCTACCACGTTCGCTTTTCGAGGATGGTATTGGATGGTATGATCATAATCTTTCAATGATTCAAGCCAACGTCGTTGTCGCATGTTGAGTTCCTTTTGAGTGAAGAAATATTTGAGGCTTTTATGATCAGTAAAGATCTCCACTTTCTCCCCATACAAGTAATGCCTCCAAATTTTAAGTGTGCAAAGACAATGACTACTGACTCTAGATCATGAGTAGGATAATTCCTCTCATATTCTTTGAGTTGTCATGAGGCATAAAGCTATAACTTTTCCATGTTGCATAAGAACACATCCCAACCTTTGCACGAAAGCATCACCGTAGATGACAAATCCTCCGAGCAGGATGGTATTGTCGAACAGTCTTTGAAATAAGTCTCCTCTTGAGTTCTTGAAAACTCTCTCACATTCTTCGCTCCAACCGAACTTTGTATCTTCCGAGTCACCGAGTCGATGGAGTAGCGATTCGAGAAAATCCTTCCACGAATCTCCGATAATAACCAATTTAAACCGAGAAAGCTACGTGCTTGATCATTTGATTTAGGTTGTTCTAGCTTTGAATAGCTTCAATCTTTCTTTGGGTCAACAGATATTCCGACTTGATACCACGTGCCCAAGGAATGCTACTTCTTCAAGCTAGAACTCGCATTTCTTCAACTTGGCATAAAGCTTATATTCACGAAGCTTTTGGAGTGTCGACCTCAAGTGTTGCTTTCGTGATCTTCACGGCTTTTGGAATAAATAAGGATGTCATCAATAAAGACGACCACAAAGTGATCTAAATATTCCTTGAATACTCGGTTCATCATATCCATGAAAGCGGCGGGGCATTAGTCGATCCAAAGGACATGACTAGGAATTCATAATGCCCGTCTGGGGAGTTACGGCCGCCCGTCTTTGGAATGTCGGTGATTCTAATCTTGAATTGGTGATATCCTAACGAAGATCGATCTTTGAAAAGAATTTGGCTCCTTGTAACCGGTCGGTCGACAGTCATCAATACGTGGCGATGGATACCTATTTTGATGGTGACATGATTCAACTCCAGATAATCAATACAAAGTCGCATACTCCCATCTTTCTTCTTCACGAATAGAGCAGAGCACCCCAGGAGAAGTACTAGGACGAATAAAGCGATGTCTAACAATTCCTGCATTTGGGTCTTTAACTCCACGAAGTTCAATAGAGCCATTCGATATGGGGCTTTGGAAATAGGTTTTGTCTGGGTTCAAGGTCGATACAAAATTCAATTTCACGCCCGGGGGTAGGCGAAGTTCTTGAGAATACGTCGTGAAATTTATTAACAATAGGAATATCGTTTAAAAGCGACGTATTTTATTTAAATCGTGACATGAGCTAAAGAAAGCTTGACATCCGTTTTTCATAAAGCGAATAGCTTTATGGCTTGAGATGGCCGTGATTGATTTTAATGGTTTGGTCGTTTGAATTAGCGATAATAGGTTGATTAGGAATATGAAAGCTAACAACCTTACGAAAACAATCAATTTTTGCATGATAAGTAGTTAACCAATCAATCCTTTAGAATCACGTCAAATCTGAGTATTTTTAATGAAATAAGATCAACGGGTAATGTGAGGTGCACCGATTTGAACCAAACAAGACTTATAAACGAATGGATGTAATGAAGGTTTCTCCCAACGGAGTTTCCACAGATAAGTCAAAGTCTAATTTCTCCGAGTCAAATTTAATCGATGAGCGCAAGTAGGAGAAATAAAAGAATGGGTAGAACAGGTATCAAATAAAGTATAGACTTCATTAGAGTTTATGATAAGCTTACCCGTGATGACCTCATTCGATTCCTTACTCTTTGAGAGGTCACAACAAACGCTTCTCCCTTACTTCTAGGTTTTGAATTTTCTCGGGATGGCCTTTGGTGCCTCCATCCTAGTGAATTTGTCTTGATGGCAATAAAATCGAGCTAAGTGACCTTCTTCTTCCACAATTATAACATGCTTTGAATGGCGTGGCAGATTTGATGATGTGTCCCTCTCCTCCGCATTTGAAGCATATGATGGGTGGTCTTTCTCCTTCCTTAACAATGGGTCTTTGGTCTTTGGCGTCTTTCCACAATTGTTGAATCTCCGTTTCTTGAAATGTCCATTCTTATTATTTTGGCCCTGATTACCACCAAGAAGTGGTTACCATATCGCCCATTGATTCCCTCCACGCTTGTTGTCCACCGCTCGATGATTACTCTCATTTGAGTATTATAATTTTCTTAAATTTGCTCTCTTTTAGTTGTGTTGACTCATTATCGCGTTCCACTAATCGAGCCCTATTTACAACATCTCAATACAAACACGGTTTATGAGAAATAAGATGTTGACGTATCTCCGACTTCAAACCTCTTAAAAACATTCGCGCCACATTCTCTCTTCATTATCCACCAGTGGGACGAAACCGTGATAACTCATAAAATTTTGCCTCGTATTGCGACACGGTCCATATTGTTTTGTTCCAACTTGATAAATTCCACCTCCTTCATGTATGGCGAATACTTTCGGAAAGTATTTGTCGTTGAATGACTCTGGAACTTCTCCCAAGATATCTTGATCTGAGAAGTTGAGTCGTTTTACTGGAATTCCCACCAAGAATCCGCCTCTCCGCCTTGGCATAAAAGGCGTGAAAGGGAACCTTTTGCTCCTCGGAGCATCCCAAGACATCAAATATCTTGGTAATCTGCTTTATCCATGCTTCCGCGAAGTGGTTTGCTCTCTCCCTAAACTCCGGTGGTCCCAGCTCCATGAATTGTTTAGCGGTGGCCAGCAGAGTTTTCAGTGTTTCCACCTACGTTTTGGGCAGAGTCGCTCTCTGCTTTCTTTGTTGCATAAATTCGTAAAAGCCTCTGAACATTTGATCATTCATCATTTGGTCGTGTTGTTGTTTTCATGAGAGGATTGTCGCCTTCGATGCACATTATCCTCGATTATTGATATGTGGTGAATCAACGATCGCTGCGCTCCATTCTTATTCTCAACATTCTCGGATGTCATTTTCGAGATCTTTGCCACAAAAACAAAAGGTTAATTGACGTGTAACAAATTATCCCTATCTTCCCCACCAACCAATAAAATAAAGACATAAACTTAGGTAGGTCATACTAGCGAAGGTATTCCCCGTCTCTCCCTCCTAGTACTATTCTCACATCTTAGCTGGGGATCATATCCTAAGCTCGATACCATTAACCGTGGCGCCCCAAAATTAGGTATACATCACCCATCTTGGGTCGCCACTTACACTGGTAGTGCAAATTTAAATACAACTTACTAACATAATCGTAGGTATGCAATACGACATAAACTGTGAGTTTAAATACAAATATCATCTACTAGATATTATACAAACTCAAAAAAGGAGTCCTCATTACAATTATTATCACACTATTTCACGTAATAGTGAGGACTACTAATCTTATCTTCGGGACCATCACTCGTTTCCGACTGGCTAAATCCAATTATATTCTCATTTCAAGAAGAAACGATGAAAGAAAGGGTGAGCTCAACTAGCCCATAAGAAATATTATGACTAAGATAATGCGAAATAAATTATCAATAGTCTTGAACAATGTTAAACGATAAAATCTGATAGACAACCCGTTTAAGCTGCAGCGAATATCTGATCCATTAAAAGAGTCGAGTAGAAAATAAAATCTACTATCTTTTAGGTTTTAAAAGGTTTTCATCATTTGTTATAAATTTGAGACTCGACTTTAATAAATATTCCACATCATCGAATCACCATTGCTTTTACGGCCGAGGATATTCTTTAGTATCACGACCACAATTATTCATGCATTACGGCCGAGAATATTTGTGTATTCATTAATAATCATGATCGTGCTAACAACTATTTGTCAATGATACTACTGACTAATCGATGATTTTTACCACATCATTTGTAACATTACGGTTAAGCTGATTACACGAATAGTCTCTGTCATAATCATACCAAGTCCATCTACATGCTACTACGAAGCCACGGATGACTTTAAAAAATATAAACATGAGAATGATGACAATGATATAAGAATTCATAAAACAAGTTCAAGAATTATTTTATCTAGGAATTATTAACGTCCTAATTATCAACACGATCTTTTTTTTTGTGAGTAAAATTCAAGAATGATCGGAAGAATATTTTCATGAAAGATCTTTGGATGAAACGCAAATATCGAGGATATTCCACTAATTTCATGGAGTATGAAGTCAAAGTTTTAACCAACCGGGTATAATAAAGAATGGAATAACAAAAGAAATCACCATACATGCGATAGAATATGCAGACGAGTTATTCAATGAGAATAATAAAGAATCGGAACCAAAGTCGGTGAAATTCACACAAGCGGGATGTTCCAACAGAATAATAAAGATTTTAACCAGTCCTGTAAAACACATGAGCGGATGTTCAACCGAGAATAATAAAGATTTTAACCGGTGTCAGGTGTAAAACACACGACGTGGATGTTTCAACAGAATAATAATAAAGCGGAAACCGGTCCTGTGTAAAACACACGACGAGGATGTTCCAATGAATAATAGAAGAATGTCACCAAGTATAGGGTAAACCACTTATACAAAGTTATTCCAATGAATAATAAGCGATGGAATAACAACAGTTCTCTTCATGAATAAGAAAGAATAACACCCTTACATTTGGTAGGAGATTGAATCTCGCAGAAGATTAGAAGAACAAAATACTCTTCTTCTTTCTCTCTTATTCTCTCTATACTTTCTCTCTCTATAAATTGAATGAATTAAATGAAAATAATGAAACCTGCAGCCCTCTATTTATAGAAGATTTCTAAACTTTTCTGCTTTGCAGTGTGAAAAGCGAGTGGCTTGACGACTAATGATGTGAAAAGAAAAGTAGTTTGGCGCTTTTGTAATGTGAAACGACAAGTGGTTCGACGTCTGGTAAAGGTAATTACTATTAACGAAGGTAAATACTATTGACGAAGGTAAATACTATTCACAAGGGTAATTACTTATCGACGAAGGTAATTCTTATTGATGAAGGTAAATACTATTCACAAGGGTAATTACTATTGACGAAGGTAATTACTTATTGATTGAAGAGACTCTTAGATGATGACATATGAGCCCCCATAAAATAATCAAACTTACCACAAATTATTTTTTCATCAACACATATTTAATCTTTCAACAATTATTAATCATTTATAACTTATCGTCTCGATTATTGATTTAATCTATAACATATTATACGGATGATCTTGTGATGATAATTGAATCAATAATATAAGAGATATGATCAAAGTGATTCTTCATGGCAATAATTGAAAGCGTAGGTGAGTGACTTCTCACGTAAGCATCAATAATCAATCTGAGTGTCTTCTTATGCTGACTCTGGCAGACATTCTTGTACTTTTACCACCGGGTAGTTCAACAGTTTTAATTCGGTAACACCTCCGTAGTTATTTTTATAAAAAATGTTTTTGTCGTTTTCTCAATCCGACAATAATTACATTAATGGGGTCCACCAATGATTATTGAGCCATTTATACGAATATTCCCTAACAAAAGAATATTCCCTAAATGAAACGAATATTTTATAACAACTTGCATACTTTTGCAAAATTTATAAATATTACCCACAACTATAACATTATATCAAATTTATTCCATAATATTCAAAATAATATTTATAGAAAAATTCATCTTTATTTATAAAAGTTGAGGTCTTACAATTGGGGTGTATACATAATTACATAATATTATTTTTTTGGGTGAGATGATGGGTGGGGTGGGGGTGGGGTGGGGGTGGGGAGGTGGCTCTGCTCCTCTTTATTCACCTCTCTGCTCCTCTCTTTTCAGATCGATAGATTGATTGAATGAAAGAACATGGAACCCTATTTTATTTTTAAGGCATATTTGTCAATTACTTAAAAATAATAGGTGGAATAAGTTATTCTGACCCCTTCCAGGGAATAAAATTATAATTTTAAGTTAACCTTTTATTAAACTAGGAATACGTTATTAAGATTAGAATAAACAAACCAAACAACATTTTTATCATTCCAATGGAATGATTCATTCTATTCTTCCTCCTATTCCATCTATCCAAACGTAGCATAAGCAATATTTATAAAAACCTGCTCGTCTTGTCTTCCTATATAAAGTTGGTAGAATGTTTCTACTTAGAAAATATCAATAACTAATAACTAAATATAACAACATCACTTCTTAATAAAATCCGTCATTCTTCCCTAATTTTCTTCACGAATAACACTACTACTAATGTTTAATAACCAAAAGAATCGGGCATGGTACTTGTGGATGTTGTTGGTGTTTCCACCCCAAAAAAAAAAACAAAGCTTTGTTTCTTCTGTTTCTTAGTGCCTTCTTAAACCAGCCCAGAAGAGTGTTTCATCTCAAGCCTATAGTCATTAAACATTCGGACACTAATCTAATGGCCATAAGCTCGACATCCCTGTCAATCTTTGTCTCTCTTTTCATCACGTCGTATGCTCAAACCTGCTCAAACTATACCTTCACCAACAACTGCCATTTTAATTCTTGTGTTGATCTACCCTATCATAACGCCCATCTCTATTGGAACTACTTTCCGTCCACTAAAAAGGTGGCCATTGCGTACAGAGCCTCACAGGCTGTTACAGGATGGATTGCATGGGAAATAAACCCAACTCAAACGGGCATGGTTGGATCACAAGCACTAGTGGCTTTTCAAAACACTAAAGGAAGTATGGTAACATATACAACATCAATATCCAGTTACAACCCTACAATGTTCCTTAAAAAACTCAACAGATATTTAAAGGCATGATGTGTATTATCAAAAAAACTCATCCAACTAATAAGTTAATATACAGGAGTATAGAGAAAGAAAAAACAGATTAAGAAGAAGTATCTAAATTTTTGCAAATACGTTTAAGTCCTGAACCAGGTTAATTATACGAGAAAGGTTAATCCAAGAAGATTATCAATTGAATATTCCTTCAGTTTGGCACAATTAACCGCATAGCTTCTCGCCACAAGTGTGGAAGCTAATTCAAAAAGAAGAAGAAGAAGAAAAGGTTGCTTTGAATATTAATATATGTTGCACAAATTTGGTGGGCTATAAATGTGTAATCATTTTACCAGCTAGTTGGTGCAGTTCCTCCCTCTTCGACTGTGTAATTGGTAATTCCAGTGTTACCTATCCAACAAATAATGAAAAAAGAGATTGTCATAACCAAGTGTAATAATGCAGACAGATGAGTAATGAAACCCATCCATTAGCTGAATATGAGATTGAAAAACAATCTAAAAGTTCTGAAACATATGGCATAAATGGAAGGGCTCGACTTCTATACAGCTTTTTTGCTTTTACTCTGAACTTTCAAATTGTTCAGCATGTACCCTTCGCTAGTTACGCATGCCAAGTTATTATGATGAAGGTGGACCGCAGTTAACCTTGAATGGAGCCCATTCAATATAATATCTTACTGAACACGCATCTAATTACCAGGAGTACAAACTGTCCAATGCCAGGTTTTCTTTTTCTCAATTTCTTTTCCCCTGCCCCCAATTTCCCCAAAGGGGGGAAAAAGAAAAGAGAGAGGAAAAGAAAAAAAAAAACAGCATTGCAACCTATCTGGTGTCCTGTTCCTCATATTGCCAGCATATTAACAGAAACCATATGAATTTAATTAGGTAAAATGTTATGTTATATAAGGTGTTCCTTGGCCAAGCTTCGCTAAAACGACGTAGTTTTACCCCTAAGGGTTAAGTTTCCATTTTCGGATTTTATAAAAAAATCTTTAATGATAAATTTTATACAAAACTACGTCGTTTTAATAAGTAGTCTTAGGGGGTGTTTGTTTAGAATTTTGAATCTGAATGGTTTGAATCGATCAGGTCGTTTGTTTTGGTCTAGATAAATTTGAATCGGTAATATAGACGAAATTTGAATAGCTAAGTCAAATTTTTGAAATTTGAATGAAATAATTGAATGAAGTAAAAAAAATTTAAAAAATAATATTAACTATTATATTAAGTAATATAAATAAATTTACAACAATTTTGAATTTTTTTAGAGGGGTAAAATAATAAATTTTTGTCATTCAGACATGTCAATTATCAAACAGTTTTTTTCATTCAGATTCAACTCATTCAGATTCAGCTCATTCAGATTCAGGGGGTGTTTGATAAAAATTGAATGAATCTGAATCTGAATCTGAATGAGCTGAATCTAAATCTGAATGAGCTGAATCTGAATGAAAAAAACTGTTTGATAACTGACATATCTTAAAAATCTGAATGACATATTTTTAATATTTTACCCCTCTGAAAAAATTCAAAGTTGTTGTAAATTTATTTAATATTACATAATATAATAGTTAATATTTTTTTATTATTTTTATTATTATTTTTAATTTTTTTTACTTCATTCAGCCAACCATTCAGCCATTCAGACCAAAAATTCGGACTTAACCATTCAGCCAACACATCTGACCGATTCAGCCATTCAGACGATTTTTTTTCCAAAACAAACGCACTTAATGATTCAGCCACTTACCGATTCAGCCATTCAGACCCATTAAGTTCTAAACAAACAGCCCCTCAGATTCAGATTTATTCAGTTTTTATCAAACACCCCTTTAGCCAAGTTTGGTGCAGTCATGCCTTAGATTACCTTTCCTCATTTAATTATAAGAACTAAGGAACTGTGTGGGCAATATATGCAAGGCAAACCCCGAGGAAAGTCCCCGTAGTAAGATATATCATACATTGGTACAACTTATATCTAAACAAAAAAGGGCATACAGATTCCTAATACTCTCTCCGTCCCATAGTTATAGGCTGATTTTCCATTTTGAGATGTCCCAATATATAGGCTACTTACTATTTATAAAATTTAGTTAGTTCATTGTTTTACTTTTATGCCCTTATAATAAATATTCAATCATTACTCTTTTTTTGAAGAAACAACATTCAATATCATTATTTTTATCACTACATTTAATGTTGTTGTATTCTATTTGGTTAAAGTTTTATGGTTATGGACTTTAACACGTGAATCAATGAAGTTGAGAGTTCCAATGTGATAAGTAAGGAGTAATTAACTTATTCATTAATTCCATATTAAGGGGTATATGTGGAAAATTATGTTAAAAATTGTCACTTAAACTAATTTTCTTAAACTATGTGCCAAAAGAAATCAGCCTATAACTATGGGACGGAGGGAGTACAGAATAATTGTTGGGAGTTATCCCTTGATATTGGATTCTGGCAGCTCTAGCTACTTATTGACCAGACACCTGGATTTTATGATACGGTTTTTGTTGTCTAGTACAATTGAAATAGCTCACCTCTTTGAAGATTTCGCTATAAGAAGCCTCCATAAATCCCTACAAGAATGACACAAGGCATTTGGTCAAACTAGTGAACGGACAAATCCAGGTGCAATCAACATGCATATATAGCAAGTTTCTTTTATATTATGTAAAAGTGTGAATTAGGAGAGGGAGAGCGAAAGAAAACCAATTTCCGGAATAGACTAAGGGAAGCTGCATTTGATTCTCCTATTTTAGCGCGAAAGATATGGATGCCAAAATTCTTGACAGCAAACACCATCATCATCAAAACTGATTTCTTCCCAAGTCCTTTGCCACGACTATGCTACCAAGAGTAACATGATAAGAAATTTAAGCAGCACATCAAACAAGGGCAGAGATTTCTATAAGACAATGGACACAAGAACATATATGCAATCAAAATGTGGATAGCAATGAAATGTAACAGTTACACAAAGTGTAAGTCAACAAGAATGTCATCAAGATCTTTTTGTATGTGCAAATTAGAATGGGATGGATAACATATGAAAATGAGAATAAGTAAGAAGGTAACTGGCAGAACTCTTAGTAATTCGGACTCAACTGACACTGGAATCACATCAGAAGGAAATGAAAAACAGATACCTTTTAGGTTCGGCTAGCATTATTTCTATCTCTGCCATTTGAGAATCGTCCAAGTCATTCATATAGATATTAACATCACCAACCATGGCTGGATCATAACATTAAAGTTAAGATCTTAGGAAAAGATGAACTAGCAAAACATAGATATGAATACAACGCAAAAGGACGTTATACTAAACCAGAGGTTTAAATGACAGCCAAAACACAGAGCTAAAGTTTATTTCATAATGACTAGATAAAAGGTATAATTCCCTTAAACATAAAAGAACTCAGAATGATTTTCATAATAGGCTTTACATTAGATAAGAACCATCTGACTATTAAACATGATATTTACTTATCAAATCAGAAAACAAGTGATCAAGGAACTTGACACAGTGGTGATTACAGGGAAACTTGTCAAGTAAATGGTATTCATTGAAACGCAATCAGGACTTGCAGTGTGCACCAACTAGTCCAGTAACACCAACTCTAAACATAACTTAACACCAGTAATAAGTAATTAAGTTGAGCATAATTGTCATCAGTTATGCGAATAAAGATCTTATATCTAGCAACTGTTCAAATAGCACTTACAGAAAAAAAATTGTAAAGATGATAATTGGAAACGGGGGAATTAATTACAACAGTATGTGTTAGTGTCACCCAAATGGCCACTAGTGACTGAAATTTACAAGCCATTTACTGCACATCATAATTATTAACTACAATAAAGAATCCCACAAAATATATAAAGTTTATATATTTTATCATCAAAATCAGAAGAAACTGACTAAATTTAGGTTATACCCTATAATCATATCCTTCAAACAATCAATATAAACAAAATCACATTCGCCAATGAACATAAATTATAAAGACAAACAACTAGAAACCATTAATAGAGTATACTAAAAGCTAATATTTTTGCCATCAACACAAAATACAGCAAGCAAAAGAAGCATATATCATCTTATACAAAAGTTTAGTGAGGGAGATTAAAAAGTGACCTTCCAAATGGGGAACACCATGAATGAAGTCTCCAACAACTAATTCCTTATCCAAAATAATAAAAGTCTGCTTGGAGGTATCCTGGGTCCAAGAGAGCTGCATCTGGTACCCTTGGTCAAGGGTCAGGGGCTCCGACCCGGTGGCAGAAAGGAGAGCAGGGTCTTGCATCCATTGATGATACTTGGGGACATGTTCTTTCATGTATGGTACCAGTATCACCTTCTCTTCACCTTCCAAGCTCACCTTCATTCTCTCTCTCTCTCTCCTTAATTCTGCTGAAAGTCGAACGATTGGCTTGGGACGATGACTGTTCCCAACAACAACAAAAAAACAAACAAACAAACAGGAGTTGTAAAAAATCTGGAGTTCCAAAATTACCAGGGGTATTTCCGGTATTCAACAATTCCTCTAAAGAGGGGGAAAAAGAAAAAAAAGAGAGTATTGTAGTACAAAATATTTCCTAAAAGTCTATTTTAATTAAATTTTTATATTTAATATTTTAAATATTGGAGACATAAGAAAAAATTATATTGCGGGATAAAAAGGTTATAAAATTTATTTTAAAAGAGATCAATAATTCTTTTAACTAAACTATAGTTAAAAAAGTGGGTTTTATATAGGTGTGAAAATATTAAAAATTATTGTAGAAATATCAACTCCCTATATTTATTTAATTTTACACCAGTTTTAATATTTTCACATGTAGAACCTATCTTTTAACCAAATCACGATTTAAAAAAAATTACATGTAAAAATATCAAAAATAATTGTAAAATTCAATTCAATTCCCTAAATTTTATCATATATTTTCTCTTTATCTTTTATTCATGTGAGTTTCATTATCACTTTGTAGCTTCAAAGTTAAGCACCATCCTTTTAAAAACACTTCACTTTCCATTAATCAATAGAAAAAATGGACCTAGCTATATATATATATATATATATATATATATATATATATTAACAATTAAATATATCACCTAGCACATAAATTAAAGCACTAATTTAGAAATAATATATAGCTACCAACTCAAATCTCGTATCCCTATCATACTAATTTCTTCTTCCATTGCCTTACTTTTAAGTTAAGCATACAAATGAATCATAATTCATTCATGCATGTCAGTGTTCTCATCATCACGCTAGCTAAAAATCCCTTATGAAAACAAAATATCACCAACCGCATATATGTATGTTAAACATAACATCCCTTTCTTCCAATTTTCATTGTTCCTCTTAACATTTCTTCCACCACCCACCATGTTTCTATTCCTCTTATTCCTCCTCCTCCTCCTCCAAGCCCCATACGGCTGTTTCCGCTCATTGCACCACCTCAACCGCCGCCAAAACTTTCCAAAAATGCACCACACTACCCTCCCAAGAAGCCTCCATAGCATGGACCTTCCATCAATATAATGCAACCCTCGAAATTGTCTTTTTTGGTTCCTTTATATCGCCCTCCGGTTGGGTTGCATGGGGAATCAACCCTAATTCCCCGGAAATGACCGGAACACGTGCCCTAATCGCCTTTCCCGACCCCAACTCCGGTCAACTAGTTCTACTACCCTACATTCTAGACCCTACCGTAAAACTCCAAAAAGGTCCACTCTTCTCCCGCCCCCTAGACATCCACCTCATCTCCTCGTCCGCCACCCTATACGGCGGCCGGATGGCCACAATCCACAATGGTGCCACCATTCAAATATATGCCACATTAAAACTTGTGTCGAACAAAACCAAAATCCATCATGTTTGGAATAGAGGCCTTTATGTCCAAGGCTACTCACCAAATATCCATCCCACCTCGAATAACGACCTCTCCTCCGTTACCACCATAGATGTCATGTCTGGCACAGGAGCTGTAACAGTACACAATAGTGTAAGAAGCCTAAAAATAGTGCACGGGTTCATAAACGCGATTTCATGGGGAGTTTTACTCCCCATAGGCGTGGTAATAGCGCGTTATTTAAGGCACATTCAATCACTAGGTCCTGCATGGTTTTATATCCATGCAATAATACAGCTTTCTGCAGTTCTACTAGGAACCGCAGGATTTGCTATAGGAATTCGACTAGGGCAATTGTCAACAGGGAGGGTTTATGGGCTTCACAGAAAGTTAGGGATGGCGGCGATTTGCTTGGGGAGTTTGCAGACGCTGGCATTGTTTTTTAGGCCTAAAACTACAAACAAGTTTAGGAAGTACTGGAAATCATACCACCATTTTGTAGGGTATGCATGTGTGGTGTTAGGGGTTGTGAATGTGTTTCAAGGATTTGAGGTAATGGGAGAGGGGAGGTCTTTTGCCAAGTTGTGCTATTGTTTGTGCTTGTCCGCATTGGTTGGGATTTGTATTGCGCTTGAAGTGAATGCTTGGGTGATTTTTTGTAGGAAAGCTAAAGAAAATGAGTTGAGAAGAGAAGGATTGATTGGTGGATCTGAGAAAGCTAGTATTTCAACCCATGGTTAATTACCTTATTAATTAATTTTGTGTTATAATATTAATAATTTGGTTCATTAATATTATAATTTTTTGGTTACATATAATATATAATGACACTTGTTAATTATGAATGATATGATGTTAAGTGCAATTGTGATATGTATGTATTGCTGAAACTAAATAAAATTTGGTGAAAAAGATGATGGTTTTAAAAGTTAAATTAAATTACTTCTAATTAAGAGACCCTTTTTGGGGGTTGATTAGGCATTTGAAAAAGTTTGTCAAGAATGGGATTCGAACCCATGCCCTTTCGGACCAGTACCTGAAACTGGCGCCTTAGACCAACTCGGCCATCTTGACAGTACGAAAAGCCAATAAATATTGGAGTACAAGTTTATGTTTCCGTTTTTAAAAAGTAAGTGGTAATATGAGAATTAGTGTGTGGTGGTCTGAATTTTACTCTTATTTTCTTTATAATCCTTAATTCATGTGGATTGCAAGCAAAACATATTATTATATTGAGTTTTTTATTAGTTTTGTTATTTGACAAAACGAAGGCAAATGATTACAGAAGCGGGGGCATGTGGTGACTTATTCAATGGGGGCATCCTTCAAATGTTTCACACTGCAAAAATCAACAAGAAACTCTAATACATTCCGAGAATAAACAAAAACCAAGTGAAGGGAACAAGAAAAGTAATGGATTCCAAAAACCTGCATCTTTGCAGAGACATTACAGCAAGATAAACCTGATAACTAAACCAAAAAAGCAAAAGGTCTATCCTTTTTTCTTTTCTTTTTTATCGTATCACCACCTCGCCAGAGACGCATGACACATTTCTCACTATATTGCCGCAAACAGATTTTACATCTCACTCAAATCCCAAAAAAGAACACTTAAATGTAACTCAAAATCGAAATTCTCAAACACAAAATTCTTTTATAGATTCTATCTCTCTAAGCTTAAATTCTTCAAAACAGGCACTCCAGTTAGATCTAGATAAGATAACCAGTTCTCTCTAAGTTTCCAACTGAAAACATACTAAAAAGGGAGTATGCAAAATTAACAGTTCGCCCTCTACATCAACTCCTTCATCTACTATAACATCCCGACTCCAATATCCTCCTAGCCATTAATTCCTGCAGAAAGTGAAAACCATGAAATTATAAGTATCAGATTAAAGATTCATAATTGTTAAGTAATATGTTATTTCCAAATAAAATAACAAGTATTGTTATTGGCTTCAAAGAGTATTAACAACTTTTGCCATGGACTAATATATATATATATATATATATATATATAGGAAAATGTACAGTCTGCTATGGCGGCGGTTTTTTGGCCTATAACGACGGTTTCACTAGCTACTGAGCTACGGCGACAGGTAATCGTCGCCATAGCCCAAAAAACCCGTCGTAATAGCTCGACTGTGTAATACACAGCTGTGTATATACATATAGTCTATATATATATAAAGCAAAGTCTTTGAAAATATGCACATTGTAATGCTCCATAAATTTATAAACGTGTACAACATACGAGGAATACCAATATCAAGCACAATTAACTGCATAGCTGCATTACTAATCAAAGTTTACTAGCATAATCTATGTTACACAGGCTGGGGATGGAGTGTTCGGTTGGACACGGCACTTTGAAGAGTCCGACACGGACACTCCTCAAATTTGCCAATTTTTACACTAAATTGAAGTGCGCAATACCCATACCTTTGTCCGAGTGTCGGATATAGGTACTTTAGGGCCCATCTATGCACTACGGCCCAAAGATGACTTTCATCACAATAAAAGCATGAGGATGATGACAATGATATAAGCATCAATCAAATGAAATCAAGGATAAATATTAAAGATTTTTAATTTATCCAGAGTTTAAAAATGTCCAAATTGTCGGAAGCTGTGGAGTAAAATTATCAAAAATAATTTGGACACAAAAGAAATCAATTTTTGTAAGTGAATAGTATCCCGGTGAATAGTACCCCATGAATAGTACTTCATGAATAATACTTCATGAATAGTAGTACCCCGATAATTTGAAAAAGATCAAATTTAACAAAAATATTTAGAAAAATATTCTTGTGAAATGATACTTAGATGAAGCGCAAATTTCAAGGATATTCTACTAATTTCAAGGAGTATAGAAGCAATACTTAACAAAATGAGTGTTTAATTAGGAATATAAAATGAAATAATATTACTTACATACTACAAAGTATGGAAGAAAATATTATTTCTTCTGAATATTGAACAAAAATAAAATCCTTACCTTAAAAAGGAAGTATTTCTCATATGCAGGACATTCTTGAAGAAAACGTGTTTTCTCAAAGCTTCTTTAAACTCTAAAGAAATACGCTCAATATTATAGAAGAAAATGAATATCGACTATATAATAAATATGTGGAGAATTTTTTTAAAAAAAATCTCATATGCAGTCAGATACATGTGTTTCTAGACAAGATAAAGCTATCTGCTAGAATTACAATGCCAAGGTGCACGCAAACATAAAAAAAGTGCAGAAGTTCCTGACAACCATATTATGTAAGGAAAGTCTCTCTAATTACCCCAACTCCACAAAAAAAAATTAAAAAAGAAAGTCCTGAAAATCTCTGAGACATACAGTTAAAGCACAGTTCCTCATCTTCAACCACCAAATACCTTTCTTTTTAAAACTTCCCAAAAATTAGTATTCTATTCACATATATATTGTATTATTTATTTTTGATAATCAACTTTGTAATGTATATTATTTTCTGATAAGTCAAACCTTATCAATGTACATTATCTAATTTGATCAACACCCACTAATCTGGACAGCTTTAGGATACTCAAAGCAGCAATGCCTTCAATTTTGTGCAAAGTTTGGCCTATAAATAAGTTGTGGGGAGAAAATTTAGTAAGGTAGAAGGAAGGTCAAAGCCTTTTTAGCAGAAAGGGTTTGAACTTGTATTGTCGCGTTTATTAAAGGAAGCTCATAGGAAATTTCAGTAAGAGTGCTAGAATTCCAGTCACCAACCTGTTTTCCAGGCTAAGGAAAATTTCAGTAGAGCAAACAAAGAATTAGGTTTAATTACATTTTAGTAGATTTAGGACTGTAAGAAAGGCTATTTGAAGTGACCTGAACCAATAGGTAAGGAAAGAATAAAAATCTTAAAATTTCACCAATAATGCTTGGATTCATCCTTAAAAAAGTTGAGCAACATCACATAAGGCATTATCTTATATTCTTCAAATTCAAAAACTTCAGTATATAGAAAGCAGATGCATTTTTAAATTTTTTTTTTTCTCAAGACTAGGTAAGCTACCAAGAGTGGCGATTAGAATTGTGAGGTTATTCATTCAATAATATTTAGATACATACTTAAACAAATACATACAAGCACAAACTTTAAATCTTAACCTCAGTGAATTGAAAACGCCCGCAAACACTTACAGGAAGTAGGCTTGTCCTATTTATGCAAAAGCATAGAGTCGTAATAGAATATACCTACAAATTCTAATTCTTGTAAAACATTTTGACCTACGATTAGATACACCCATAAAAAGTAAGTACACCAAAGCTCCAATACACGCACAGCATCTGGAAATTTTATAACGTGCATAGCTAAAACTACTCTAATAGCAAAGCAAACTACAGACAAATTATAATTTGATTGGATCACAAACAACTGTCGATCAGCCAAAAATTATGTGCAATTTTTATTTAAATTTTTTAATTAGTAAGCTATGCACATTGTACAAATATACAACCGTACAAGTATATGCATGAGTTCTGTCAATATTTAGTTCATCATGGCACGCCCCTCCATAAATTTGAATTTCTTCAATATAATATCACTAACTGATTGTATGAGCTCTGGCAATAAATAGTTCATTATAACATTGACTGTTCTACTAGTCAAATCCATTTTAGATGAGTAAGCTTACTGAGCTTGCAATTTCTTTTATATTTTGTCCTATCAACTATGATAAAGAATTATTACATTCCACCAACACTAAAATTTCAGAGTAACGTAAAAGATATATAATCATCCATTGTTACCTAAGAGACTACTTTCTAATTCATTAAAGTGACAAGAAGTCGACTTATGCAATCTCAAAGCTAAGAAATCAAGTTCAGGAAATAGGTACTATGCTGCAAGGAAAGACTCGAGGATAACACAAAACAGATCCAAAAGTGCTCAATCAATGTTCCAGCACCTGGGTGGCACCACATCAAGGAAAAGCTTCATGTAACATATCAAGGTTGACTACCATACTAGACTTTGTTCTATCAATTGAGATGTATTCTCAAATCCCAAATTTCAGACCACCTACTTAAACTTCAAAAATGAGGTTCACTATAATTTTCAATTGATTTTTAATCCTGCAAATATATATATATATATAAAGGAAAAAGAAAAACAACAAAAGACATTATTGTATTTTCAACAAAAATATAAACATTATTGTATTTTTTTAATTCAATATTAAAACTTAAGAAACTAAACATATATTTAATAATTATATTGAATTAAACTAAATATTACAAATGTATCCTTAGGATTTCATCTAATAAAAACTACACTCAAAAACAAAATAATCTGCTTCATTGTTACCCTCTTCACATTTCCTAGTGAAAGATCATGGTGTCAGATGGCATATAATCTCAGAGAGAATGTTATGTTTAGACTCATTATGGACCATCCGAAAAGTTGTAAGCTACGATTTTGATTACCATACACATAATATAACAGGCACTTGCCTCTCAATGTCACAGTGAAGTACACATTTATACATTTGGTGGTCTAGCAGGTGGTGAGAATTCATTGTTCCAATATTCGATATCATTTTCATTCTCATTTTTAGTTTTCATCAGTGGATATGTCAGATTGCTGTTTTGGTTGTCTGCTCTCTGCTGGTTGCAGAAATATTTTACTTTATTTGTACCTTATCGAGTTCCTCAGAAAATTTTTGTGCATGATGACATTAGTAAAACTAAAAATTATATTTCGATCTCATAAATTGCCCTTTTTCCCTGTTTAATTGCAGAAGAAATGAAAAATGGGGAATGGGACATTAAATCTCTTGGTTCTAAATTTCTAGTAGACACATTTTTTGTGGAATTATCACCACCAAATATTGTACAGTAATAAACAAGCCCAATGAAATGTAAATTAACAAGTCCATGCAATTGGAGAATTCTAGATCAATGTTATGGCAACAGAAATTTATCAACCAGAACAAGTGGCATTTGAGATTATTTTAGGATATGTTTGCTATCTTTTATAGCAACAAAGCTTGTAGTCAATGAAACTACTTTATTGTATGTTATGGCCAACATTAAGAACAACCAAAGGAGCAATCATATTAGTGTAGTACACCAAAACATTGAAATTTGATCATATAAGCACTAGCAAGAAGAAAAGAAAAATAAAGTTTGAAAGTAGCTCTTACCTCTATTTGTCTGTCTCTTGGAAACACTATAACCACCAACATAACCAGGAGAACTTTTAACCTGGACATCATTAGCTCCATTGCCAAGCCCATAACCAAATGCACTAGATTCCTCTTGCTCAGAATTTGCAGAGCGCCAGTTGTTGTCTCCATAAACTGAACCACTACCATATAAGTCTGCAAAAGCCGCATCATACCTGCCATTTGATGCAGAATATGAGGACATGGGTACACCAGTAGTTGCACTGTTTCTTCCATATCCCCCTGCTCCCAAATTGTAACTGTTGTCAGCACCTCCATAACCTAGATTACCAACCTGGCTAGAAACATTTCCTCCACCTTGAGGTGAAATTGGAGAAGATACCCAATTAAGTCCACTGTTGCCATAGTTTCCTCCTCCTCCAATGCTAGCAGTTCCAGATCTCACATACCCACTTGAATTTGTAGAATTTGTTCCGTAGTTGAGCCCCCCATTACCCAACAAATTCCGAGTTGGAGAACTAAAGAAAGAAGTGTTTCCTCCATTCCCACCATCAAAAGTCATAGGATTACCAAACCTATTTGAATTACCAACGTAATAAGGACTCATTCCCCTTCCATAGCTAACAGTATTATTTAAGTTTGCATTTCCGCCATAATTTGGGTTCATCCCTGGTTCAAAATTCAAGCCCAGTCCATAACCAGAACCAAACGGAGCAAACCCACTTCTTCCAGCAGTAATCGGACTGAATCTACCATCCATCCTGACTCCATACCCTCCAACCGCAGTAGGAGAGTATCCCTGATTGTAGCCAGTAAGGAAGTTATCGATCCTACTCAAACCATAGTTGTATCCACCAAGTGGGCTTCGGTTAGGACTAGGAGATAACTCTTTTGGGACTGCACGCTTGACCTCTACCATTTTACCATTAAGCTCATGAAAAGTTTTGAGCAACACTTTGTCCACTGCATCCTCTGAATCATAAGTGATGAATCCAAAGCCTCTTGGCCTCTGAGTGTTGTGATCATACATCACAACAACATCCGTTATTGTCCCAAATTGCTCAAAATAACTTTTAAAGTCGCTCTCCGTGACAGTAGAAGCTAAACCTCCAACAAATATTTTTCTTGTGCGAACTGGACCTGGAGAACCCTGAATGCTACCGCTGTTTCTACTCATTGTGTTAGTATGATCATCCCTTGGAACAGCCTTTTTCGCCTCAACCTGTAAAATGAGAATTCAATGATGAAAACTAAGCTTAGAGCAAACTAAAAAACAAATCTTTCAAGTAAGAACTCACGTCAAACAAAAAGGTCTCCTGCAAGATCATACAAGTGGAAAGAGCAGGAAAATAGGAACACGGGTTTTTCTTTTACTGATAAGAAGTTAAGAACACAATACCAGGTTACCATAAAGTTAAATGAGTAACCTACATTTCTCTCTATTTGAGTTATCATTATATAAATTATATTATTTGTTTAAACCAATTTCTTAATAAACTTGGACGGATTGGATGTTCAATCCTCTCAATCCCGGAGCAATTCTCGTTAATAAATTAAGTATTGTAAATTCAAATTGATGTCAACAACTTACCATCCTGCCATCAATATTGTGCTTCTCCTTAATGACTCTATCAGCAACACCAGCATCTACAAATACAATAAAACCAAAACCACGGGCACGACCGGTTGTCCGATCCTTCATAATCACAGCTTCCAATACCTCGCCGTAACTACTAAAATACTCCTTGAGACGATCTTCATTTGTGTCCCACGAGATTCCACCAATGAATAGTTTGCCAAGATCCGATTGCATATTTCCTACCCACCAAAAAATAATTCTCATATGAAATTCCAAACTCCAGAACCATGAATCACCCCAATTTAATTCTACCCAAAAGGCAAAATTAATCTAAGAAGTAGCATAACCCATCTCAATAAAGATTACACAGTTAAGGTCGATCCAACATATCATCAAAGTTCTCTAATTTTTTACCCGTCCATGAAATGAAAATGTAGACTCAAAATTAATCAAACAACAAGTATCCTACCTTACTTTCAAAAGCTACAAGAAACACATAAACAGTATGCTTGACAATTCGATTTTCACGGATTCAATCAAATAATATCGGATCCTTGGATGATCAATCCAACAAGAATTCAAGATTCCTGGAAAACAAGGAGAAACACACAACAGTGATTTAATTAAAACTTCATTAAGATAACAGTAACAAGAATAAACACCCAAGTTCAAATTTGAACAAAAACCCACCCGAATCAACAAAACCCAGATCAGAAATCTTAAAAAAAATACTAAGATCTGAGATGAGGAGGTATAATAAGAACCGAGGGCATGTTCATCCTCCTCTGTGCCCCCTGTTTTCTCTATCCTTGTGTTCTTTAAATTCTTCAAATTCTGATTTATTTCAATAATAATGTGAAATTGGATACATCAAAACAGATGGTAAGATACATATGCCTGGAGCAAAGAGAGAAGGTGTGATGCATGTCTATAAGCTTATATATATAATGCAAGATATTTGCATCTATATTATATATTTTTTTCAGTTATTTTATTGTAGGACAGAAGGAAGAATAATGGAAATACGTGGACATGAGAAAGATAAAAAAAAAAGAAGAAAAAAAAAAGAAAATGTTGGGATGTTTTGATCTCATAAATGAAGGAAGGATTGCTTGTCCTCCAATTCGAGCATTATATACTTATTGGGAAAAACCCATAGTACTAAAACTCATTGTGTTCATGGAACCATGCATTATGTTTGCCACCATACTGTGTATTATAGTCACCGCATAAACGGTGAAGATCACTTAATATTGCAGGCATATTTGTTTTTGCCACAAGGCATTTGGTGCTAATATATACATGATAGTTGCACATTTAAATATATAAAAAATATTTTATTTATATGTTTTTAAAAAAAATGCAATTTATAATGATATATGAGTAACATTTTACCCGATTTTTGAAGGCACAAAATTTTGAGATTAAGTCACTTAAAATGCACAATTATACCTTGAAGTCACTTGTTTCTAAAGGCCATAAAGTCATCATCTTTTTATCGACTTTAAAATAAATTTATAGTCAAATTTTAAATTCGGAATAAATTTTGAGTCAAATCTCAAATTTGAATCAAATTAAATCTATCTAAATAAAGTTTTTTAAATCAAATTTTGAATCTAAATAATATCTTTTCATTCCGCTCAAATCTTATCTATCCAATAATTACCAAACCCAATGAGATCTTATTGGCTCAAAAAGATGAGGCTGAACAAAAAGGTCATAATGTAGTATTTGTAGTAGTTTAATTCTTTAAGTACAAATAAATTTTTTCTCACATCATTCGATGTGGGACTGGAGTGTTACAAACTCCACCACTTAAATTTCTGACATCTCTATCAGAATCGATCACACACACGATCCACAGATCTTTGTCTCTATAGTCATTGTGGGAAAACACCGACTAATTTGGATTCCCACATCCGAATCCTCTCCCATTGGACCTCCCACTCTCCATTTTGGGATAATCACCACCTTCGATCGTCTGACCCGACTTAAGAACTTTTGAGTCGTATGACGATATTATCTTAAATAACTTTCTTGAGTTCGGACAAATTCTAATCAAATCTCAAGTCTGAATCAAATTAAATCCATTTAAATAAGGCTTTAAAACATTGATCCAATAATATTATCTTGGATCATTTTAATTCGTCACAAACTCACCCAAAATATCAGGACTTGAAGGTAAAACTCATTATGTTCATGGAACAATGCAGTATGTTTGCCACCATACTATGTGTATTATAGCCACCGGATAAACGGTGAAGATCACTTAGTATTGCTGACATATTTGTTTTTCACTTCATAAGGCATTAGGTGCTAATACATAGATGATAGTTGCACATATAAATATATAAAAATATTTTATTTATATGATTTAAAAAAAAATCAATTTATAATGATATATGAGTAACATTTTACCCGATTTTTGAAGGCACAAAAATTTGAGATTAAGCCACTTAAATGCACAAACTATATCTTGAAGTCATTTGTTTCTAAGGCCATAAAGTCACTCTTTATATCGACTTTAGAAACTGAGACCTCACCTATTTGAAAAATCTTTATTTTGTTTTTGTATTTTAATTATTTTCTTAATTTTATAAGATTTTTTGACACGTGAATTTGAGACCCAACTATTATTTACAAAAGAAAATTCTTGTCAAAATAGTTATTTTTTTTGTAATTTTTGTCGTTCTAAATTATGGGTCATATTTTACTTCGGTGATCCATCTTTTAATTTTATCAATTAGATGATTAAATTATTAATTTTTCCACTTCCATTCAATTAAGTCTACCACATCAGAAATTGTTAACGTGATTATTTGGGTAGACCATTGTGCAGCTCATGTGTAACTAAAAAAAATAGTATTTTAATATTTGATTACACAATTATTATATATGAAAGGGCAAATTTGTCAAACCACATTATATAATAAACCAAAATAAATAAAGGAAAACAAATATTTAATTAAACATATTTATAAATAAAAAAACCTCAATCATAAGTTATTAGTGGGAATCCAAATCACATACGTGTCGTGAGCTTCCATAGATTCCGACGTAATCTCCGATTCACCACGAAAAACCTCAATCATAAATCAACCATCACCAAAAATTTGTACTAGCAGCCGTAATCATGTTTGAAACTTGAAGGTAGAAGTATTTTGTCGAAAAAAGTAGTTCTTCAATAGCCAATTTTGAAAGGAGGAAGATGAAAAAATTGAAGCCGATTATTCCTTGCTCCTTTATGCGGACACAATAATAGTAATACATATCTGGAGGTTTAAGAAGGTGATATAGATCTGGAGGTTGAAGAAGAAGAGTTTGTCTCTTTCGCACCCTAATTTCATCCATATGTTTATCCTCCCTATTAAAAAATCTTCATACCCAAACCCAAACGAGACTCTAGTTCGTTGCAAAGCTTACAATTAAGTCAATGGTTGATAATTTTTTTTTTTATTTTTTGGTTTATTATTTGGAGGTATTAAATGTGACGCCCCAAAAAATAAGTATACAACACTCATTCTGAGTTGTCAAAATACATGGTACAGAAATAACTACAACTTTATTAATATAACATAAAAACTGTGAGTTTAAATACAAATATTGTCATCTAGACAATATCCACACTCAAATAAGTCCTCATTACAATTATTGATACATTATTTTACAAAAATGGCGAGGACTACTAAAACGACTTTCTAGAACCATCATTCCACACCTTTTGACTAAGACTTCATTACATTCTTGCCTCCCCGAGAAGAAAAATGGAACAAAAGGAAAAGGTGAGCTCAACTAGCCCATAAAAGAATATTATGACCAAAATAATATAGAACAAATTATCGTTAGTCTTCAACGAAAAAAATCTAATAGAATACAATAGACAACAAGTTTTAAATCAATATTAAATAGCGAAATAATAATTCATTAGAAGAGTTAAATAGAGAATAAAATCTACTATCTTCTATATATGAATTTAAAAGTCCATCGTCAATATTTTATCCTCAATAACATCAATCAACATATATCCGAATCAAATATTCATATTTGCACTACTGAGCCGAAAGATATTCATCGATTGGTCATGTTCATCTAAACACTGTTCATCTTTGCACTACTGGGCCAAAGATATTCATCGAATCATTCATCTTTGCACTACATGCCAAAGATATTCGATAATATCATCATTTAGGGACCGAGGATGATGAAAAATATTTTAAAGAAAATCGAATCCAAAGAAACAAAATAACAAATATTAAGGATTCGTATTTCGGTTTATCCATGTCCAAAAATATCTCATAAATAATCACAGTGGAGTAAAATTCAAGAATGATCAAAATATGGATACAATCAAAGTTAGTATCCATAATAGATATTTTGGACAAAAAGAAGAAAGTTTTATTTTTTCGGTGAATAGTGCCGTATTCGTGAATAGTGTCGTATACGTGAATAGTGTCGTATACGTGAATAGTAACCCCGACACAAAAAGTTCCAAATTTGATAAAAAGTTCAACCCAATATTTTGGCATAATGATATTGAAGAAAATAATATCATTTAAGAAGAAAATAACATCCTTTACCTCAAAAGGATAAGACTTACGATTTGGAATCATCAGATATAGTCTTTGAAAGAACTTTGCATAGTATAGCAATACTCAAAGTACTAAAATACTCATAAAATACGCTTCGATATTATAGAGAGAGAAAGAGAGAGAAATCTTTAGTTTCTGGTGTGATTTTTAATTCTAACATAAGCACCCTATTTATAGGAAAATGCTTAGAACACCAAAGCAAAAAATTGAATAAAATAATAATATTTATAAATTAAAATCCTACGCACACCTTACCACCTGATTTCAACCATTTAACACATGCCCACAAAAGAAAAAAACGTTTTTCTTTTAAAAATTATTTAAAACTTCAAAAATCAATTATTTCGGAACTTCAATAATTCATAATAAATAGCCCATTTGTCAGAAAAATTCGAACCTCATGGCCTTTCCATAGAAAATTTCATTCTCTACAACTTTGCAGAAGAAATTTTTTCCAAACTTCAAACAGAAGTTGACCAAAATCCATAAACGGGGGATTTTACAGGCTATAATCAAATTTCAGTCAAGAAATGAGGTCCACAAACATGAAAAAACATGTTTTAATTATTTTTAGTAACAAAAATACTCCTCCTCCACATATACTCTCATATATCCCACATTCATTGTAAAAATATCACCATTATTATATTATAATAATATAATAAAATATTATTTTATCAAAAAAGATAAAATATCAATTTTTAACAATTGTCACTTTAAATTTTTTTTCCATCTATATCCACATAAAATCAATATTTTCCTCATCATATAAATCAATAATTAATTATTCACAAATAATATTACGAGAATCACAAATCTTGTGACAAGTGGTAGTTCCCAAGAAGAGGGGGGCTTTCTAATGAGAATTTCTCCTTCTTGGTGCGCATGATTAGGTGACCAAACCTCTCCTTGAATGCGAACTTTCTAGACATTACCAATAATGTTATCTAATAATATTATTCGGATAATATGAATTATTGCTTCGATAATGGAAAATCTTTGTGTAGTGACAATTATTGAAACAACGAATATATAATATTAATGCAACAATTATTGAATCAATAAAATAAAATCTTGAACAATAATTACTTGTAATAATTATTGAGTAGTGCTTTCACGTAAGAATCAATAATTGGTGCAATCTGGTGTCTCTTCTTTGTGCAACAACGCCATTATTCGTGTTTTAACCACCGGGTATTCCAACAAGATAATTGATAATAACTACTGCCAATTATTTATAAACAACTTATACTTGTCATTTTCTTCATCCAATCGCTTTTCGTTATGGGACCCACACAAGGCTTCGCCGTCGTATGAATATTCCCCGACAGAAAGAATATTCCACGACCAAACGAATATTTTTCGATAAAAATGAATATTTTATAACCACTTGCTTATTTAAAATATTTGCTCATTTTACCCATAACTAACCACATTAATCAAATCAACCCTTACTATTTCAAAATAATAAATAGAGGAAATTTAATTTTATTTATAATAAGTTGGGGTCTTACAACCTCCCCTCCTTATGAAATTTTATCCTCGAAATTGACATACGTACCTGGTGTTTCGAAAAGGTGAGGGTACCTCGCTTTTATTTCCGTTTCCAACTCCCAGGTCATTTCAGGTTATTTCCTCTATAGCATGGTTTCTCCACAAAACTTTAATTTGTGGTATGACCTTCGTGCGAAGGACATGCTCCTTCATATCCAAGATTTTGACAGGTACCTCTTAAATGCGTTAAGTCTTCTACTATCTCGTCCTGGGTCTAACTCAATAACGTGATTTGGGTCTTTCACATATTTACGTAGCACAGATATATGAAAAATATTATGAACATGAGACATACTTGGAGGTAACGCGAGTCTATAGGCCACATTTCCTACTCGGTCAAGAATTTGAAATGGACCAATAAATCGTGGATTGAGCTTTTCTCTCTTCCCGAATCTTGTAACTCCCTTCAATGGAGCCACACACAACAATACATGATCCCCAATACTAAATTCCACCTCCTTTCGAGGAAGATCCGCATAACTCTTTTGTCGATCCTGTACATGCCATTTGTATCGTTGTCGAATCATTTGGATCTTTTACGTAGTAATATCGTACTCAACTCCGGTCCCAACAATGTTGCTTCACCTACCTCATCCCAACACACTTAGAGAGCGACACTTTCATGAGACCCCATATTTTATGAATAAAGATTTAAATTTTCTCGAAATATATTTTTGAATATTATGGTGTGGATTTGATATAATGTTATAGTTGTGGGTAATATTTACAAATTTTGCAAAATACGTGAGTTGTTATATAATATTCGATTGGTCGTGGAATATTCGCTTTTAACAGGGGAATATTCGTGATAATGGCAGACAATCATTGGTGGACCCCATTAACGGAATTATTATTTGATTGAAAAACGACAAAAATACTTTATGAAAATAACGGCGGAAGTTTTACCGTTAGCTGTTGAAACACCCGGTGTTAAAAGTACGAATACGCTGGCGTGGTTGCATAGTAGCACACTAATATTGATTATTGATGCTTACGTGAGAAGTCACTCAGTTATACTCAATTATTGCTACAGTAATTGTTGTATCATATCTCTCATATTATTGATTCAATTATTGTCACAGTATCATTTACATAATATATTATATTATTAAATCAATAATTGAGACGACAAAGTTATTCATATTATTATTTGCAATATTGACAATGTCTAGAAGTTCTGTCAAGGAGAGGTTTGGTCCCCTAAATGCGCGCCAATAAGGAGAAATCCTTATTGGAAAGCCCCCTCTTTCTTGGGAATGACCTGGTTGTTAAATATTGTGAGTTATAATATTAATGATGAATAAGTTGTGTTGATTAAAAATGAATTTTGATAGTTCCATTGTGTTGGAATTATTAGTGTTAGTGGAAATCGATATCTATTCGATGATAATTGATGTCTAGGGGTTATATTGGTAAATCGGGTAATTTATCGGATAAATGAGCAATTAATTGCTACTAATTCACATGCTTATATAACTATTTGTTCACATGTGTATACTATTGAATCACATTATTTACTATTAGGAGAGTTGGTGCAAGATTGATAATACTTGCATGACTAAGTTAAAAATAGAGGTATAGATGGAGGTACTATACTGTAATTCGTATTTTTCACATGATTATACTATTGATTCACATGATTGAACTATTAATTCACATTATTTACTATTAGGGGAGGTGGTGCAAGTTTAATAATACTTGCAAGACTAAATTAAAAATGAAAGAAAAGTTAGAGGTATTGTACTGTAATTTTTCGAGCCCCAAAACGTGCAATTATCAAAACTATATTTTTCTATTAATAGAAGCTCATTCTTCCTTCATTTCTCACCAATTCACAAAAGCTTTAGAGCGATTATTATAGAGAGAAATTATAGAGAGAAAGAAGAAGAAGTCTCTACACCTCACTATTCCAAAGATCCGGTTTTTCCAAGGTAGGGAATATTATTTGTTGTACTCGTAGGGAGTATTATTTCTTTTTATCCATGAAGAGAACTTCATTATTCCATTCTTTATTATTCTATTGGAATAACTTTGATACGCTGCCACTACCCTATACTTGGTGAAATTCTTCTGTTATTCCATTCTTTATCATTCTGTTGGAACATCCTGTTTGTGCGTTTACACCGAACTTGGTTCCATTATTTATCATTCTGTTGGAACATCCTGCATGCATGCGCTTCGCGGGACCGGTTCCATTATTTATTATTCTTGGAACTTCCGTCATGCATGCATTCTACGCGGACTGGTTCCGCTCTTTATTATTCTGTTGGAATATCTTGTTCATGCGTTTTCTGTGGGACTGATTCCGTTATTTATTATTCGTTAGAATAACTTGCGTATGCTATGGCCTATCGCATGCACGGTGATTTCTTTTGTTATTCCATTCCTTGTTATACTCAGTTGGTTAAAGTTTTGACTTCTATACTCCATGAAATTAGTGGAATATTCTTGATATTTGCGCTTCATCCAGTATCTTTTCATGAAAATATTCCTTCTGAGCATTCTTGAATTTTACTCTACAAAGCAGTATCATGTTGACAATTTGGACATTATTAGTTCCTGTATAAATTAATTCTTGAACTTGTTTTATTGAATTCTTATATCATTGTCATCATCCTCATGTTTATATTTTTTTGAAAGTCATCTGTGGCCTATAGTGCATAGATGGACTTGGTATAATTATGACCAGGGATTATTCGGTGTAATCATGATCGTAATGTTACAAATGATATGGTAAAAGTCGTCATTGGCCCGTAGTGCATTGATGGACAGTTGTTGGCATGATCATGACCATTAATGAATACACAAATATTCTTGGCCCGTAGTGCATGGATAATTATGGTCGTGATACTAAAGAATATCCTCGTCAGTAGTGCGAGGGTGATTCGATGATGTGGATTATTTATTAAAATTTGAGTCCCAAATGATAAAAGTGATGAAAACCTTTTAAATCATAAAAGATAGTAGATTTTATTCTCTACTGACTCTTTTAATGGATTGCTTGTTCAAATTCTGAGCTAAACTTGATGTTTGTTATATTGATCGCTTTAAAAGCTGCATTTAAAGGCTAATGATAATTTATCCCGCATTATCTTAGTCATAATATTTCTTCTTGGGCTAGTTGAGCTCACCCTTTCTTTCACCGTTCTCTTTAGGAAATGAGAATATAGGCGGGACGAGTCGGAAACCGGAGTGATGGTCCTAGATGGTGCATTAGTAGTCCTCACTATTCTCGTGAAATAGTGTGATAATAATTGTAATGAGGACTCTTTTTGAGTTTGTATACTCTCTAAGTAGACAATATTTGTATTCAAACTCACAGCTTTATGTTTTGTCGTATTATACCTGACAGTTGTATTATTAAGTTGTATTTGAATTACACTACGTATCCTGGCGACTCGAGAATAGGTGATGTATACCGTTTTGGGGGCGTCATGCTTAATATCAAAGCTTAGGGATATGATCCTGTCAAAGATGTGAGAATAGAACTAGGAGGGAGAGACGGGAATTCCTTCGCTAGTATGACCTACCTAAGTTTATTTGGTATTTAATTGGCTCACGAGAATATAGGGATAATATGTTACATGTCAATTAACCTTTGTTTTATGGCGATGTCTCGAAAATGACATCCGAGAATGTTGAGAATAGCAATGAATGGAGCAGGAGAGACTGCTGATTCTCCACAGATCAATAATCAGAACAATGTGCAACAGGATGGCGATAGTCCTCCTGTAAACAACAACACTGATCAATTGACAAATGACGGAACGTTTAAGAGCGTTTTAGAATTCATGAAACATCAGACGAAGGCGACTCCTGTTCATAATGCAGGAGGAAACAATGGCAACCCACGGTTGGTCACCGCTAAGCAATTCAAGGAGCTGGGACCACCAGAGTTTTTGGGAAAGCCAGAACCACTTAAGGCAGAGACGTGGTTAAAGCAGATCACCAAGATATTTGTTGTCTTGGAATGCTCCGAGGAGCAAATGGTTCCCTTTGCCACCTTTATGTTGTGTGAAGAGGTAGATCACTGGTGGGAATCTGTAAAACGTACCCAGCCTAATGCACTCAAGATGTCTTGGGAGAAGTTCCAAGAGCTGTTCAATGACAATTTCTTTCCCGAAAGCATTCGTCACATGAAGGAGGTTGAATTTATCAAGTTGGAGCAAAACAATATGACCGTGTCACAGTACGAAGCCAAGTTTACCGAGTTGTCCCGATTTGCGTCCCACTTGGTTGATAATGAAGAGAGAATGACACGGATGTTTTTAAGAGGTTTGAAACCTGAGATACGTCAATATCTTATCTCTCATAAACTGTGTTTGTATTCAGATGTTGTTAATAGGGCTCAGTTATTAGAGCGCGATAATGAGTCAACTAAACCAAAAGAGAGCAGCCGACAAAATGATAATACCGGTGATAACAGTCATCAAAGCGGTGACAATAATCGTGGAGGGAATCAACATGCCAGAAATGGTAACCACTTCGGTGGTAATCATGGCCAAAACAATAAGAATGGACATTTCAAGAAGAGAAGGTTCAACAATGACGTAAAGACGTCGGCACCAACAACCGTTTCAAAGGAAGAAGAACGACCACCGGTCGTATGCTTCAAATGCGGAGGGGAGGGACACATCAGTCCAAACTGCGTGATGCCGTCCAAAGCATGCTATAATTGTGGAAGAGAAGGTCACTTAGCCCGATTTTGTCGTTCACCAGAAGACAAGTTCAATTTAGGATGGAGGCACCAAAGGATGTCCCGAATGAAGCCAAAGCCGATGGTTTAAGAGAGAGCGTTTTTTTTTGTGATGAGGAACCTGAAAAAAATTATCACGGGTATGTTAGTCATAAACTCTTGCGAAGTCTATACCGTGTTAGATACCAGTTCTACTCACTCTTTTATCGCACCTAGTTATGTTCAATGTTTGAAGTTAACTCCTAGAAGTTAGACTTTGATATATCTGTTTAAACTCGGTTGGGAGAAACCTTCGTTACCTCCACTATTTATAAATCTTGTTCAAATCAACACTTTCACTTTACCTGTCAATCTTATCTCTTTGAAAATACTTGCCTTTGATATGATTTTAGGAATCGATTGGTTAACTACTCATCATGCTTTTAGTAAGGTTTTAGCTTTCATACTCTAACCAACTTCATCATGCGAATTCAAAGTAACCAAACCACTAAAGTCAATCATTGTCATATCGAAGCCATAAATAAAGAGCCCCGATCATTTTGTTGTTGACTTTCTTGTGTGGAATGCCGAAGCCGGACTTTACGTAAGCAACGTCGTGAATGACGGTGGCAAGTTGATAGGTATCAATGTGACGTACTATCCAAGTCTTGGATGAGAGTCACAGTTTTGAATGATATTTCTATTGTTAATAAATTTCGTGACGTATTCTTGAAGACTTCTTAGCCTACCCCTAGAGCATAAATCGAATTTTGTATTGACCCCAGTACAAAACCCATTTCTAAAACCCTCAAATATTTTCTTCACCCAAAATGAACGTGTAATGTGCCAAAGAGTTTGGCTCTAGCTGTTGAAGATTACGATTGTACCATTCAATATCATTATGGAAAAGCGAACGTGGTAGTTGACGCCTTAAGTAGAAGATCGTATACGTTTACGAGTGCGATATTGTTAACACAAAAACCCATTTCGTATAACTTAAAAATGATGTAGATAGAGTTAAAGACTCTAGTGACCCACGTGAAGATAACGAATATACGATTAGAATCGACTTTAATCGATAAAGTTAAAGCCGCTCAAGCTACATACTCAGAGCTGATGAATGTGAAGAAGAAGGTTCAAGAGGGCATTATTCTAGAAGCAAGAATCAACGAAGAGAGGGTGTTAGGTTTGTAATATTCATGAACGCAATCAAATTGCATAAAAAGTGCGGAAACGTGTAAAATCAGAGTTTAAAAATTTTACAAACCATATACCCGGATCACCCTTTATGCACAATTATTAATTAAACGAAAAGGATGATTAAGAAACATACCCTTGAAGATCCGAGCTTCCTCAGGTACAAGTTCACCTCCAATCCTTTTCGCGTTCAACTTGAATCCACCGGGTTTGGTTCCTTCCTTTAATCAACGTTAGCCACCCAAATGTTTGGCCTCTAGAGGTGATCCACCAAGAAAAAAAGAATTTTCAAGAAGAAGGGGTATTGGCTCAAAACCTAGTTTTTCCTATCTGTATAGAAAAGACGTACTCTCCAACAAATTGGAATTATCACGTATATTTAATATCTGATATAAGACTCCTCTTATAAAGATATCAAGTAACCCTATTAAAATAAGGTATTATTTAATTAAACCCTTTTAATTAAATGGGCTCCTAATCTTATTAGGGATAATTAATTAAACTCCTTTAACTAATTTTTCTTCTTAATCCAATTAGGAATAAATGAGAGTACTTATATTAAAATAATTCCTAAACTCTTTTAGAAATTAAAATAATAATAATTGTAATAATATTAATAAGACTCCTCTTATTAATTTATATTTAATATTTCTAAAATATTAAATAATAAATATTAAACTATTTAATTTATTCTATCACCATAGATTAAATTAAATATACTTAACATATTATTACGATTATGCCATTAACTTCTTAAATAATTATTCTTCCTTTTTATGGTGTGACCCTTTAGGTTCTCCATATTAAACCTAGGTTGTGAATAAATCAATTAGAACAATTCTAATCTTATTTAAATAAATAAATTAAATAATTAATTTATTTAAATAAATAATATTTATTCTACAATAGGATAAGCCTCCCTAACGATCAACGACTTTCCGGATAATATAGATTTCAACATTAATCATTAAAGAACCTTTGAGTAAATAGTTACTGCATCTGATTCAATCTCCTTCCACCATACAACGTCCCAATTAAATATAAGGCATGGAATTACTTGTCAAGTCTTATTTTATTTAATTATATGTATTTCGATCCTTAAATGCACTGACTCAAATAATGCAAATTAGAAACTCCTTTCTAATTTCATTACGCCGCCAAGGACTCACTGGGTTGTCATTTATCGAATCACATAGGACATTTCTCTTCTTTTAATAGAAGTGGTAGATTTTTATCGATCATACATTATCTCCATGTACAACTTATTATACCCAAGCATACCCTTTGATATACCCTAAGGGTCTTAAGGAATAAGTCAAAGTATAACTCATCATACACAAGATACTATGATGATCTCAAGTCCAAGGATCACTTGTCTACTATCACTACTGAGAATTCCTATCGACGAAAGTAGTAAAACTCCATTAGGTATTCCTTAGCGAGCCACGCTCAAATGAACTTATTCTCTAATAAGCACCTACATACTTGCTTTTAGTGTCTCCACACAAATGATCACGAGATCAATCATCCTCATCCAATGAAATGAAGCACGTGTGTACCAATCTATCCGGATTCACTAATCCCCAATTTAGTAATCCAATGATTGGGAACTATTTTAGTTTTAAGCTTTCTAAGAATTTAGATCTCATTAGAATGATCATCATCATTATTCTAAAAGCATTGCTTAAAACTATGGGTTTATCACATATTATAAAACAGACATCATGTAGATAATTAAAAGCCTTTAATAAATTAATACTTTTATTAATAAATGAATAAGATTATTACAAAGTATATGCTTTATCATCAAACATGATTGGCTTGTATGCATACTACTTTCGAGGGGAATCTAAACCCTCGATTTAATTGGCCCATTTGAAATCCTTGATGAAGTAGGAGGCATGGCTTATAGACTCGTTTTATACCGCGCTAAGTATGTCGCGTGTTCATAACATTTTTAACGATGTCGATGTTACGTAAATATGTGGACGACCCAACCACATTATTAATTTAGAACCCAGACGAGATAACGTAAGATTTAACGTATGAGGAGATCGTGTTAACATCTTGGATAAGAAGGATCGTATTTAACACTCAAAGGTTATACCTCGAAATTAGAATCAAATGAAGTCAAGGTATCCTCACCTCTTCTTACATACCAGTATGCGTCGTAAATTTCGAGTAGAAATTTCATAAGGAGAGGAGATTGTGAGACCCCAGATTTTATGAATAAAGATTTAAATTTTCTCGAAATATATTTTTGAATATTATGGTGTGGATTTGATATAATGTTATAGTATTGGGTAATATTTACAAATTTTGTAAAATCACGAAGTTGTTATATAATATTCGATTGGTGGGGAATATTCGTTTTAACAGGAATATTTAAATAACGACACAATCATTGGTGGACCCCAACAACGGAATTATTATTGATTGAGAAAATGACAAAAATACTTTATGAAAATAACGGCGGAAGTTTTACTGTTAATCTGTTGAAACACCTTGTTAAAACTACGATAATCTGGCGTGGTTGCGTAGTAGCCACGATATTGATTATTGATGCTTACGTGAGAAGTCACTCGGTTATACTCAATTATTGCTACGATAATTCTTTGCATCATATTTCTCATATTATTGATTCAATTATTGTCACGATTATCATTTGCATAATATATTATATTATTAAATCAATAATTGAGACGACAAAAGTTATTCATATTATTATTTGCAATATCGACAATGTATCAGAAGTTACATCGAGGAGAGGTTTGGTCACCTAATTGCGGCCAATAAGGAGAAATCCTTATTGAAATCCCCTCTTTCTCAGGAGCGACCATTAATGAATACACGAATATTCTTGGCCCGTAGTGCATGGATAATTGTGGTCGTGATACTAAAGAATATCCTTGACCATAGTGCAGGGGTGATTCGATGATGTTGATTATTTATTAAAATGAGTCCCAAATGATAAAAGTGATGAAAATCTTTTAAATCATAAAAGATAGAGATTTTATTCTCTACTTGACTCTTTTAATGGATTGGTTATTCATTGCAGATTAAACTTGATGTTTTTATATTGTATCGGTTTAACAACATTTTAAGGCTAATGATAATTTATTACGCATTATCTTAGTCATAATATTTCATACTAGGCTAGTTGAGCTCACCCTTTTCTTTCACCGCTCTCTCTTGAAATGAGAATATAAATTTGGGGCGAGTCTGGAAAAGCGGAGTGATGGTCCTAGATGGTGCATTAGTAGTCCTCACTATTCTGTGAAATAGTGTGATAATAATTGTAATGAGGACTCTTTTTAAGTTTGTATACTCTCTAGTAGACAATATTTGTATTCAAACTCACAGTTTATGTTTTGTCGTATTGTACACGACAATTGTATTATTAAGTTGTATTTGAATTCTGTACCATGTATCTGGCGACTCAAGAATAGGTGATGTATACCTGTTTTGGGGGCATCACGAATCTCCGATAATAACCAGCTAAGCCCAGAAAGCTACGTACTTCGGTCACCGACTTCGGTTGTTCCCAACTTTGTATTGCTTCAATCTTCGCCGGGTCAACATATACTCCATGTTTTGACACCACATGCCCAAGGAATGCTACTTCCTCAAGCCAGAACTCGCATTTCTTCAACTTGGCATATAACTTGTTTTCACGAAGCCTTTGGAGTACCAACTTCAAATGGTGCTCATGATCTTCACGACTTTTGGAATATATGAGGATGTCATCAATAAAGATAACAACGAACTGATCCAAATAATCCTTGAATACTCGGTTAATCATATCCATGAAAGCCGCAGGAGCATTAGTCAATCCAAAAGACATGACTAGGAATTCATATTGCCGTCTGCACTTTGAGTTCTCAAGGCGCCTCTTGAATATCCTCGGTTTAACCTTCAAATGATGATATATCCGAAATGAAGATCGATTTTTGAAAAGAATTGTGCTCCTTGCAATCGGTCAAACAGTCATCAATACGAGGTAGCGGATACTATTCTTGATAGTGACATGGTTTAATTCCGTTAGTCGATCTGAAAGTCGCATACTCCGTCTTTCTTCTTTTTCTGAATAAAACAGAGCACCCCAAGGAGATGTACTTAGATCGAATGAAAAACCGAGTGTCCAACAACTCCCGTAGTTGGACCTTTAACTCCTGAAGTTCAATAGGAGCCATTCGATATGGGGTTTTAGAAATGGGCTTTGTACCGGGTTCAAGATCGATAAAGAATTCAACTTCACGTTACGGGGTAGACCGGGAAGTTCTTCGAAAATATATGCGGAAAGTCGATAACAACGAATATTATTCAAATATGACGTGTCTTTATTCAAATCCATAACATGGGCTAAGAAATCTTGACATCCGCTTTTCAATAAGCGAATAGCTTTATGACTTGATATGGCGTTGATTGATTTTAATGGTTTAGTTGCTTGAATTGAACAACAAAGTTGATTAGGAATATGAAAACTAACAACCTTACGAAAACAATCAATTTTGGCGTGATGAGTAGTTAACCAATCAATCCCTAAAATCACGTCAAATCAAGTATCTTTGACGAGATAAGGTCAATGGTAAGGTGATGGTGCTAACTTGGATCAAACAAGATTTATAAGCGATTGGATGTGATGAAAGTTTCTCCTAATGGAGTTTCCACAGATAGGTCAAAGTCTAATTTCTCCTGAGTCAAATTTAAGCGTTGAGCACAAGTAGGAGAAATAAATGAATGGGTAGCACCCCAGATTCTCTAGTAAGGTATAAACTTCGCATGAATTTATGATTAGCTTACCTGTGATCACCTCGTTTGGGTTCCTCGCGTGTTAACCGATCCACGACAAACGCTCTTCCGAGAACAGATTGACTTTGACTTTTCTCGGGACGACCTTTTGAGTCACCATCCCATTGGACTTGGTTTCGCTAAAGTGCAATCTCGAGCGATATGTCCTTCCATTCCACAATTATAACATACCTTAAACTGTTGTGGGCAGTGTGGGCTGATATGTCCTTCTTTTCCGTATTTATAGCATATGACCAGTGGTCGTTCTCCTCCCTTGAAACCAATTGCTATTGGTGCTGACGTCTTCGTATTGTCATTGTTGAATCTCCTCTTTTTAAAATCTCTTCCCGACTCGCTTCTTCTATTCTCATGGCTATGATTACCACTAGAGTGGTTGCCACTCTTGTCCGTATTTTTCTTTCTCCGCCGGGTTATCGTTGTTACGATGTCTGCATCCATTGGTATGATCCTGGTTGTGGTCCCCGGTTGGCCGTGCTTTCGTTATCTCGCTATAATAATTGAGCCTGCTTGACAACATCCGAATAGAGAAAATTTATGAGAAATGAGATATTGACATATCTTAGGGTTTCAACCTCTCGAAACATCCGCGTCATACATTCCTCATTCTCCACCAAATGAGGTGCAAACCGGATAACTCCGTGAATTTCGCCTCGTCTTTGGGACACCGTCGTGTTGTTTTGTTCCAATCTAATAAACTCTACCTCCTTCATACGATTTAACACTTTCGGAAAGTATTTGTCATTGAATAGTTCTGAAATGTCTCCCAAGATATCTTTGAACGCTTTGGATGAGTACGCTTCACGGACTCCCACCAATGATGCCTGCGCCGCCACTTTAACATAACGGTGGGCGAATGGAACCTTCATTCCTCCGTGCATCCCAAGACATCGAATATCTTGGTAATTTGTTTAACCCACGTCTCTGCGCTTGATCGGATCGGCTTTCTAATAAATTCGTGGTCCCAACTCTTTGAATCGCTTGGTTTGTGACAAACCGTGAATTGCTATCATTTCTCCTCAGTATTTTGAACAAATTAACAAATCACATAAAACCCCTATATTATGACCGACCAACAAATAAGCTTAGGTAGGACACACTAGCGAATGATTTACTCGTCTCTCCCCTCCTAGTTCTATTCCCCGATCTCAGCCAGAGATCATATCCCTAAGCTCTGATACCAACTGTGAGGCCCCCAAAATAGGTATACAACACCCATTCTGAGTCGTCAAAATACGTGGTACAGAAACAACAACAACTTTATTAATATAACATAAAAACTGTGAGTTTAAATACAAATATTGTCATCTAGACAATATCCACACTCAAATAAGTCCTCATTATAATTATTGATACATTATTTTATAAAAATGGTGAGGACTACTAAAACGACTTTCTAGAATCATCATTCCACACCCCGACTAGTACTCGCTACATTCTCACCTCCTGAGAAGAAAAATGGAACAAAAAGGAAAAGGGTGAGCTCAACTAGCCCAGTAAAGAATATTATGACCAAGGTAATATAGAACAAATTATCGTTAGTCTTCAACAGGGAAAAATCTAATAGAATATAATAGACAACAAGTTTTAAATCAATATTCGCAGCGAAAATAATAATTCATTAGAAGAGTTAAATAGAGAATAAAATCTACTATCTTCTATATATGAATTTAAAAGTTCATCGTCAATATTTTATCCTGTAACATCAATCAACATATAAATCTGGAATCAAATATTCATCTTTGCACTACAGCCAAAGATATTCATCAGATTAATCATGTTCATCTAAACACTGCTCATCTTTTGCACTACGGGCCAAAGATATTCATCGAAATCATTCATCTTTTGCCTACTGGGCCAAGATATTCATAATATCATCATTTAGGACCGAGGATGATAAAAATATTTTAAAGGAAACGAATCCAATGAAACAAAATAACAAATATTAAGGATTCGTATTTCGGTTTATCCATGTCCAAAAATACCTCATAAATAATCATAGTGGAGTAAAATTCAAGAATGATCAAAACATGGATACAATCAAAACTAGTATCCATAATAGATATTTTGGACAAAAAGAAGAAAGTTTTATTTTTTTGATGAATAGTGACGTATTCGTGAATAGTGCATTATATCGTGAATAAAGTATAGCTTTCGTGAATAAGTAACTCCCAACACAAAAAAGTTCCAAATTTGATAAAAAGTTCAACCCAATATTTCGGCATAATGATATTGAAGAAAATAATATCATTTAAGAAGAAAATAACATCCCTTACCTCAAAAGGATAGTACTTCTGACTAGAATACTAGATATAGTGCTGAAAGAACTTGCACCGTATAGCAATACTCAAAGTACTAAAATACTCACAAAAATACGCTCGATATTATAGAGAGAAAGAGAGAGAAATCTTTAGTTTCTGGTGTAATTTTCAATTCTAACCTAAGCACCATATTTATAGGAAAATGCTTAGAACACCAAAGCAGAAAATTGAATAAAATAATAATATTTATAAATTAAAATCCTACGCACACCTTACCAGCTGATTTCAACCATTTAACACATGCCCACAAATGAAAAAAATGTTTTTCTTTTAAAAATTATTTAAAACTTCAAAAATCAATTATTTCAGAACTTCAATAATTCATAATAAATATCCCTTTTGTCAGAAAAATTCAAACCTCGTGTCCTTTCCATAGAAAATTCCATTCTCTACAACTTTGCAGAAGAAAATTTTTCTAAATTCCAAACAGAAGTTGACCGAAATCCATAAACGGACGATTTTACAGGCTTTAATCAAATTTCAGTCAAGAAATGAGGTCCCCAAACATGAAAAACATGTTTTAAATATTTAAAGTAACAAAAATACTCCTCCTCCACATATACTCATATATCCCACATTCATTGTAAAAATATCACCATTATTATATTATAATAATATAATAAAATATTATTTTATCAGAAAAGATAAAATATCAATTTTAAACAATTGTCACTTTAAATTTTTTTTCCATCTATATCCACATAAAATAAATATTTTTCTCATCATATAAATCAATAATTAATTATTCACAAATAATATTACAGAATCACAATCTCGATGACCAAAATAGTTTACAGGAAAGAGGGGGCTTTTCAATAAGAATTTCTCCTTACTGGCACGCAATTAGGTGACCAAACCTCTCCTTAGACAGAACTTTCTAGACATTGCCAAAAATATTATCTAATAATATTATTCAGATAATATGAATTATTGCTTCGATAATGAAAAATATTGTGTAGTGACAATTATTGAAAAGACGAAATATAGAATATTAATGCAATAATTATTGAATCGATAAAATAAAATCTTTGAATAAGAATTATTCGTAACAATTATTGAGTAGTGTCTTCACGTAAGAATCAATAATTGGTGCAATACTGACGCCATCTTCTTGTCGCGGCGTACATCGTGTTTTAACCACCGTATTCCAATGTAATTAATTGAAATAACTACGCCATATTATTTATAAACAACTTATACTTGTCGCTTTTCTTCATCCAATCACTTTCCGTTATGGGGCCCACACAAGGTTGCTTTCGTCGCATTTAATATTATTCAACCAACGGTAAAGAATATTCCACGACCAAACGAATATTCTCGATAAAAATGAATATTTTATAACCACTTGCTTATTTAAAATATTTGCTCATTTTACCCATAACTAACCACATTAATCAAATCAACCCTTACTATTTCAAAATAATAAATAGAGAAAAATTAATTTTATTTATAATAAGTTGGGGTCTACATTAAATCTATTTATGTGTATAAATTATTGGTATGATGGTAGTTTAATGGGTATTAATAAATAGACGAAAAGACAAATTGCACCCTAAACTTTACTCCGGTGTTGATATTTGCACCCCAAAGTGAAAAAGGTGTCTAAGTACACCCCATACTTTACTTATTGATAACAGATTGCACACTTTACACATAGCAAATTCGAAGTGGCCAAGCTGCTAAGGCACCTGATCCACACAAGAAGGGTATTTCGGACTTTAGATATTCTTTATCTTCTCCAGCGCAATTCTGAGTCATTCGATGTGAAACAACAAATTCGATCTTAGAAAATCGATCAAAAAAATTTAGGGCTCGTGGATCGAAGCTGCTGGTGCATGAAAAAGCGATGATGAAGGCGACTTGGAGAAGCTCGAACAATCTTGGGTAGAAGATTCTTTGGTTGTCCAGTTGGTGTGAAGATGGGCACGGTGGTTATAATTATTTAAGCAGGTGATCCTCGAATGTGTGGCGTTCGAGGAAGTAATACACGGATTAATAAGAAGATTAGAGAATTTTGATCTTTGAAATCAAAGTCATGAAAGATGATCTCGAGCAGGTCAAAACTAGGGCAAGGTTTGCAATTTATGCATTAACTATGAACTTGGATTGCAATTTTTTATTTTAGGTTTATCTCGGTTAAGGATGAACCACCCCTCGAGAGTTGAAAACAAAGCGACTTGGGTTCTCTTGAGCAACTTGGGTTCTCGAGAATTGAGCGGTCTGAAATTGGGTTCTAGCATATAGTGGTAGAAATTAGTTGACTTATGAAATGTAGGAGGAAAGGTAATTGTTGGGCATCTTTTGTAGGTAATTTAGTGGTTTGTAATGTATGGGCAATTTATTTGAATGAACATGTTGTAATGTATGGGCAAATATAGTGGTTGTAATCAATTCTTTGCAATTTCTTGTTTATGGTGGTGTGCAATTTATGAGTATAAGGGGAATTATGAAACAAAGAATGAGGATCGATGTGAAGTGACGAGCTGCAGACTCTCTGATGCCAAACATTCCGGTGGGATGGAGAGGAATGGCAAGGTTGAGTTCACATAGATACTTAGTCGAAAAAAGTAGTGGAGTTACATTTACCTATGGGAAAAAATGTATCACCGAACGGTGTTTAGAAGAATTGAGAGAGAAAAAAAAAAATCATGTCGATAGGAGGATAATTTGTGAATTTCATTCTCTTGGGTATATTTTGGGAATAATTTTTTGGTTGGTTGTTTACGAGTCCACGTATCTTTTTGGTACATTGTCTATGTTTATATCTGAGTCCATAAACATGGTTTAATTTGGATGGGTGTATATTAGGATGGATGTAAATTGTAGTCTACAAACATGGTTAAATTTGGATGGATGTCTATTGTAGTCCACAAACATGGTTGGTTAACTATATATTTTGGTGGAACTTTTTGGTTTACCAACATAAATATTGTAAAATTTGATTCCTTTTATGGATGAATGTAATTTGTTATTATGTTTTGGTAAATTAATCAATTTGGTTATATTTGATGTTTGATTGTGATTATGTTTTGATTATATAACTTGTTTTGGTAGAAATTAGTTGACTTATGAAATGTAGGAGGAAAGGTAATTGTTGGGCATCTTTTGTAGGTAATTTAGTGGTTTGTAATGTATGGGCAATTTATTTGAATGAACATGTTGTAATGTATGGGCAAATATAGTGGTTGTAATCAATTCTTTGCAATTTCTTGTTTATGGTTTGGTGTGCGATTTATGATACACCTTTTACCTTTTAACCTTTTGATTTTGTCTCACAAATGCACATCAAGGGTATTAATGCACAAAAGCAGAACAAATGTAAACAACAAACTGCAATTACCCAAAAGAGCTACTGCTGCAATTGGCCACTGTATAACACCTGCATACACACACTTTGTAAACACACACACACTGCAAACACATATGCGTAAACACTGCAAACACACACTACACACTTTGCATCGTAAAGGCCCGGTATTGCCATTCGATTACCAAATTAATCCCGATCTGATCCATAAATCGAAGCGATTAATAACGATTGTTGTCGTTGGCTTTAACAACATTGGCTATCCACAAAAACATAAAAGCTGGAGCATCTATCCACAAAAATGCATACTATCCACAAAAACATACATATAACTTGACCTTAAGTTGATTCCCAAAAATCCCTAAACTGGATATATACATCCGTATAAGCTTAGTACCACAAAAAAGCCCAAAAACCCCATCATTTATCTATTAATGCGCATTAGGCCCTCCACTGGTTGGTTTCCTAAAGCTGGAGCTTCTCTCTTTTGGATCTGGCTTTGCGACTTGAGGTCTCAGTGTTGTACATTGTTTTCCTTCCATGTGAATTCCTTGGGTTTGTAATATATCGGTTGAGACATTTACGGTGCTACTCTCGTAATGGATTCCACCTTGCCCTTTGTAGAACCACCGACTTGATCCACATTCATGTTATTTGGCTCATGTGTTGATGTCGTTGGTTGAGAAGCTTGAGTATGAGTGCACTTTAGTATTGTGAACCCTTTTTGCCCTCTTAGACTTTGGAAGAGGTTGAGATGATTGACTTTTACGGAGGGGGTTGAGATGATTGCCTATTGAGTTTACGAAAATCAAGACATAGAAATATATTAAACTCCATATATATGATCTTGATAAAATAATCATAGAACACACACTTAACTTACTTGAGGACACCTTCTTGCATTGTGACCCCATTCCTTGCAAAATCCACATTTCGGTGATGTTCCTTTCCTTTGACCTTGTACCTTACGGATTTGATTGTGGAATATCATTACCTTTCCTCCTAACAAGTTTAGGCCTACCCACAGGAGTATTTTTTTAGCGGTGGCAAAGGTGGGGAAAGCCCGTATGATCCCACTCATCTTTGTGTTTTATAGGCTCGATGTTGTGGCTTTGTAAACCTTTAGATACATGTCCTTTGTTAAACACTTTCGTATACGTATGTGTGTATGGATCATATCTATTTTGTAAATGCATGATATTGCATGAGCACATGGTATTCGGATAATTCCCACCTCCTACAAGTACATGTATTTTTTCCCAAATCCACACAAAATGAATGACCCCGAAGTCGTTGTCACATAAACCTCCACCACCACGACCCTGACATGATGGCAATCCACCCCACCTTTTGCCCTTTCCATTTTCTATCTTCTTAGCTATTACAGGGCACACTACTACACCATTATGTTTCATCATCATATCTCTCTCACATTAACAATCCTATTCATGCATATAATCTCGGTCCTTAGAGACACCTATTCTTTGGTTTCACTCTAGCTTTGAAATTTTGCTATTAAATACCTCACAATGATTATTGACATACATTATCACTTTTTACATATGGTGTTAAAATGAGACCTACTCCAATGGCGGTGGCTTAGGAGCTAACCATTCAAATGCACTCTTATCCTCTTTATGTAACACATCCATTTGCCTTTTGAAAGACATATTGATTTGTAGCTTTGGCGGCATTCCACACAAATTTCCTTAATCCGAGCCTTTATGCTTTTGCCAAAAGTTCTATACAAATCATAACCAATATACGTGTTCGACACTTGGGACCACATCTTCTAAAGCATTAATCAAACCACGGATCAACATTAATGAAATAATCGGATATAATCATAAATCACATCTTCTAAAGTACTAATCACAAACATCTACTAAATGAAAAGTATATAGAAATGTAGAGATGTTTATACCTTTTGTTTATCTGAAATGAATGTCCGACCTCCATCATTTGAAATCCCAAGATCGACCACCAACAAGTTCATAAACCGGGTCCAGGCGGTGTTCTCAGATTCAACAATGGCCCAAACAATGGCCATATCCCATTGTTTGAATCGACACCAATCTACGATCGATAAGCGACCCCATATGGTCCTTTGAGAAAACATCCATCAAGCCCCACCGGTGGTCTACACCCCACCTTGAATCCTTCTTTTAGTGGTTGGAGCAGACATAAAACCTCGAAGAATCTGCCTAAGTCTTGTCCTTTTTACGGTTTCTGCTCTCTCTTGAAAATCTAAAGTACTCCCGGCATGGCTTTTACGAGCTCTGCGGCGTAGTCGAGAACAGATCCATACTCCTCTTGACCTTACGCCTTCATGCTTCTCATTGCTCTTTTTCTTAGCTCTCTGTATCTTTAGGCTCCTTGATACTCGATATCCAAATCTTTAACTACTTTAGTATGAAACCGATCTAATCCCCATGTTGGATTCATCAGAAGATCATCTTCATATTTTTGGCAATCCACTCTGCATTTATCTGATAATTATCCCTTCTCTCTACTACAAGTATGGACTTTTTGTAACCTAGTAATTTTAAATGTGAGTTCTCTTTTTTGCCTTTTCTTTGCAGCATAGAAGTACCATGTACATGGCTCCACACACCTTGCTTGGATCTTATTGGACAGGTTTTTCTTGAAATACACCTTCCTTCCATGTTTGATACCATGATTTCTGATTGCTGCCCTCACTTCATTGACATTGGAAAATGTCATTCCCAACTCAAACTTCAATATCCTCACATCACCTTCCCTAAATTACGGACCACCTTTATGTTCTTGTTCGGTGGTTCGGGGTCCCACTCATCGACCCTAGGCATCCTTTCCACATCATCATCATCATAGTCGGAGGATGAAAATCCATGCACTAGTGGTTCTTGACTTGATTTGGGGCTCTGCGGTTTGTTTTAAACTTACCTTTGTTATGTGCAAATCTTGTTTCTTTGCCTTTGCCTTCCATTTGTTTTCCACTTACCTTTGTCATTTGCATCATCCTCGGTCCCCTCCACCTCCTCGGTTTGATCTCCTCCTCATCCCCCTCCCCAATTTCATCATCCTCTTCATCCTCCGTTGATTCTTCCACGAACTATCCACATAACTTTCATCGATTAACTCTACTTCATCAATTTCAAAGTCGACTTCTACCACCACAGTCTAACAACCTCCATATATATTTCAACTAGTCTCGTAGAATGGATAAGTATACACATTGTTAACACATCATCATCATTTTCTAACCCAAATAATCCCTCTCCATATCGATTCTTGGTGACTTGTAATGGAACTTGAAATGTCGAACTTTGTATCCCAAGTCCTTCCCCATGTTACATATGTCAAGTAAAGATATGTAATCGGGATGGCAAAATCAAAGAAATTAAATGTACCTCCCATCTTTGTTTATGTGGGCTCTCCTCAAAATGTCCCCCATGAAAAATTTTCTTGTAAAATACTACGGGTTGCTGCATGAACCTGAACACAAAAAGAATTCCTGTCGGTTAAATGTGTGGACCACATCATATTTAATTGACTAAAATCCAAAAATGTAAGAAAAGAGGCAGAGAGTTTTGAATTTGATCATCAAAAGGGTCCACCATTACACTTTATAACAAAAAGAAATCGATAAACTACAAAACAAAACAATATACCACAAAAAGAACATGCACTAATTTTCTAAAGCGGATTATTCAAAATAGATGCTTGTGGAAGATAATCACGAAGTACTTCACGTGATTACAGGACACCTCTAACGCCATAAACGTCGTTGTCGATGAATCCCTCGAGAATCGCGAATCACTACTCATCGCGAACCCTAGCCTCCTTGAATCGCGAACCTAGCCTCCTTGAAATCGCAACCCTTGCCTCCTTCAAATCGTTATGCGAATGACTCTGTAATTGCGTTGGAGAAGATAAAGAATATCTAAAGTCTGAAATACCCCTTCTTGTGTGGATCGTGCTTTAGCCAGTCACTTTTGGCCCGGTTAAGTGTGTAAAAAGTGTGCAATCTGTCTATTATCAATAAGTAAAGTATGGGGTGTACTTAGACACCTTTTTCACTTTGGGGTGCAAATATCAACACACCGGAGTAAAGTTTAGGGTCTGATTTGTCTTTTAGTCTAATAAATAGGATATTGATTTGTATTAATGTATAATATAAAGTGATTTGAAAAATATACCCTTTTCATATAAATTAATTGTGTGATCAAACATTAAAATACTATTTTTTAGTTACACATCAGATGGACAATAACTTACCCGGCCAAAGTGTCACGTCAGTAGGGGTATGCAACCGGTAAAAATCGGCCCGATCCGAACCGGTACCAAAATTATTCAAATTTCTAGATGCAAATACCAAAGATGCAATTGAATGGGTTTATCGACTCGGTACTAGTTTTTACCGAAAATTAATATATATTATCATTATTTTATTATTATTATAATCATTATTTTATTATTTTTATTATTAATAAAAAAAATAAAAAATCGGTATATATCGGTCTGGTTAGGTAAAATCAAACAATAAATAGGCCGTACCGAAACTGGTACTATCAGTTTTTTTATACCAAAATTAGACCTGTTCTTTTTATATCAAACCGGCCAGTTCGGTCCAGTCCGAAAAATCGAAAAAAAATCGAAAAAATTGAATTTTGTGCCCAGTTCTACACGTCAACAATTTCTAACGTGGCAATCCCAATTAAATATAAGTGGAAAGAATTAATAGTTTAACTATCTAATTGACAAATTGACAAAATTAAAAGGTGAATCACCGAAATATAATACGATACATAATTTAGAATAATAATTTATATTTAAGAATAACAATAGGATTCAACGATTCACATCTTATTCCCAGATTTTATGAATAAATATTTAATTTTCTATTTTTTAATATTATGGTGTGGATTTGATATAATGTTATAGTTGTGGATAGTATTTATAAATTTTGCAAAGTAAGCAAGTGGTTATATAATATTCGATTGGTTAGGGAATATTCGTTTTAACAGGAATATTATGCACCAAGACAATCATTAGTAGACCCTATTAATTCAAGTATTGTCGTAGTTAGAAAGCGACAAAATTATCTTCTATAAAAATAATCTACGGAGGTGTTACGATTAAAACCGTTGAACTACCCGGTAGTAAAAGTCTGATGTCTGCGTGGTTGCGTAGTTACACGCGGTATTGATTATTGATCTTTACGTGAGAAGTCACCGGTTATACTCAATTATTGCTATAGTAATTCTTTGATCATATCTTTTATATTATTGATTCAATTATTGTTACAGATCATCTGCATTATATGTTATATTATTAAATCAATAATTGAGACGGCAAATGTGACACCCCAAAATAGGTATACATCACTATTACGAAATTCGCTAGATATCATGGTACGAATCTGAAATCTGACTTAATTATCTGTTGTCGTGTGTAAAGTGCGACAAAATATAAAGTTTGTGAGTTTTAATACAAATATTGTCATCTGCATAATATTCAAACTCAAATTCAATATTATTACATTTATTTTCCACTATTTTCATTTGAATAGTGAGGACTACTAATGCTATCATCATCGTTAAATTCACTCTGTTTCCCATTAGCTCCTCCTTGCTACGTTCTCATTTCTGAAGAGAACAATAAAAGTAAAAGGGTGAGCTCAACTAGCCTAGTAGGAAATATTATGACTAAGATAATGCGAGAATATATTTATTGTTAGCCTTGACGGTGTTAAACGATACAATATAACAACCATCAAGTTTAAGCTGCGGTAGAACAAGCGATCCATTAAAAGAGTCAAGTAGAGAATAAAATCTACTATCTTTTATGATTTAAAGGTTTTCATCACTTTTATCGTTGGGACTCGACAATAAATAATCCACATCATCGAATCACCCCCACTACGACCCAATGATATTCTTTAGTATCACGACCACAATTATCCATGCACTACGGGCCAAGAATATTTGTGTATACAATAATGGTCATGATTATGCCAACAACAATGTCCATCAATGTAATGCGGACCAATGAGGACTTTTTCACATCATTTGTAACATTACGGTTATGATTACACCGAATAATCCACGGTCGTAATCATACCAAGTCCATCTATGCCTTTATAGGCCACATATGACTTTGAACAAAATATAAACATGAGGATGATGACAATGATATAAGAATTGATAAAACAAGTTCAAGAATTATTTTATCCGAGGAACTAATAACGTCAAATTATCGACATGATCTTGATTTGTAGAGTAAAATTGAAGAATGCTCGGAAGAATATTTCCATGAAAAGATCTTTGGATGAAGCGCAAATATCAAGGATATTCCATTAATTTCATGGAGTATAAAAGTCAAAACTTTAACCAATTTGAGTATAATAATGAATGGAATAACAAAAGAAATCACCGAGCGTGCGATAGAATCGCAGACAGGCGAGTTATTCCAATGTAATAATAAATAACGGAATCGTCCTAAGATAAAACGCATGCAGACAAGATATTCCAATGAGAATAATAAAAAGGCGGAATCGGTCCGTGTAGAACGCATGCAGCGGGATATTCAGCGAATAATAAAGACGAAATCGGTCCGTGTAAAACGCATGCAGCGGATATTCCAATGAAAATAATAAAGATTTTAACGAGTCCAAATAGAACGCATGCATGAGATGATTCAACAAGAATGATAAAGAATGGAACAATAGAAGAATTTCACCAAGTATAGGGTATCCCACGTATACAGGTTATTCCAACAGAATAATAAAGAATAGAATAACAGAAGTTCTCTTCATGGATAAGAAAGAAATAATAGTCCCTAACTTTAGAAAAATTGGATACTGGAATAGTGAGGTAGCAGACTTCTCTTCTTCTTTCTATAATTTCTCTCTATAATAATCGCTCTAAAGCTTTTGTGAATTGGTGAGAAATGAAGGAAGAATGAGCTTCTATTTATAGAAAAATATAGTTTCGATAATTGCACGTTTTGGGGCTCGAAAAATTTCAGTACAATACCTCCAACTTTTCCTTTATTTTTAATTTAGTCATGGAAGTATTATCAAACTTGCACCACCTCCCCTAATAGTAAATAATGTGATTCAATAGTAAATTATGTGAATCAATAGTTACTGAACATGTGAAAAATCTGAATTATAGTATATAAGACCTCCATCTATACCTCCATTTTAACTTAGTTATGCAAGTATTATCAATCTTGCACCAACTCCCCTAATAGTAACAAGAATGTGAAATAATAGTATACACATGTGAATAAATAGTTATAATCATGTGAAATAATAGCAATCAATTGCTCATTTATCCCAAGTTAAATACCATTAATCAATATAACCTCCGGACATTAATTATTATCGAAATAATTATCGATTTTCACTAACACAAATAATTCCAACACAATGAAACCATTTTTATCAAAATATAAATTTTGAAATTTCAAGTTTGACTTTTCTCAAAAAAGTCAACTCATTGACTGACTTAACCAAATAGTGAATTCAAAATTTTTGTGTTTATAGACTATTTTTACTAATTTCATCGTTCCGGACTCAAATATCACATCCGCGTCTCCAAATTCAACTCCGAATACAACTTCAATTTTAATAACATTCATCATTAATATTATAACTCATAATATTTATCAACCAGTTCGTTCCCAGGAAAGAGGGGGCTTTCCAATAAGGATTTCTCCCTATTGGCATGCAATTAGGTGACCAAACCTCTACTTGACAGAACTTCTAGACATTGTAAATATTGCAATTTAATAATATGAAAAACTTTGTCGTCTCAATTATTGATTTAATAAAATAACATATATTATGCGATGATGATACTACGACAATAATCGAATCGATAATATGAGAGATATGATGCAAGTGATTCTTGTGCGATAATTGAGTATAACCGAGTGACTTCTCACGTAAGCATCAATAATCAATCTGGTGTCTTCTTATCTGAACCACGCCAGATTCTTGTACTTTTTCTTCTTGGGTAGTTCAACGATTAACGGTAAAACTTCCGCCGTTATTTTCATAAAAGTATTTTTATCGTTTTCTCGATCAAATGATAATTTCGTTGTGGGGGTCCACCAATGATTGTCTTGGTTATGCGAATATTCCCTGTTAAATCGAATATTCCGCGACCAAACGAATATTATATAACAACTTGTGTACTTTGAAAAATTTGTAAATATTACCCACAACTATAACATTATATCAAATCCACACCATAATATTCAAAAATATATTTCGAGAAAATTTAATCTTTATTCAAAAAGTTGGGGTCTTACAGCAAAGTTATTCATATTATTATTTGCAATATTGACAATGTCTAGAAGTTCTGTCAAGGAGAGGTTTGTTCACCTAATTGCGCGCCAATAAGGAGAAATCTTTATCGGAAAGCCCCCTCTTTCCTGGGAACGACCTGGTTGTTAAATATTATGAATTATAATATTAATGATGAATAAGTTCGTGTTGATTAAAGATGAATTTTATAGTTTCATTGTGTTGGAATTATTTGTGTTAGTGGAAATTGACATTTGTTTCGATAATAATTGATGTCTGGAGGTTATATTGTTCAATCGGGTATTCGGGACACTTTTTGTGTCAGAGTACTATTCACGAGTTACTATTCATGAGTTACTATTCATGGGGTACTATTCACCAGTAAGATATATTTCTTTTCGTTCCAAATCATTTTTGGGTACAATATTATTCCATGAGGAGATGTGCTAATTTTTCATACCGTTGGTTGAAGTTATAATAGTAAATCAATATGGATTATTGATGGAAAGTTATAATAGTAAATCAATATGGATCATTTGGTTTAAAGTTTTAATAGTAAATCGGTATGGGATGGTTGCTTTAAGTTTTAATAGTAAACCAATATGGACCATCCGTTTAAAAAGTAAATCAATATGGACCGTTCATGAATTAGTTTCTTATTCACCCATTCTCCTATAAATAAAGCTCATTACTTCATTATTTTTACGAATTCACTAAAACTCTAGAAAGAGAAACTATAGAGAGAAAGAAAATATACTGCTACTTCACTACTCCAATATCCGGTTTTCTAAGGTAGGGGATATTATTTGTTATACTCGTAAGGGGTATTCTTTCTTTCTTATTAAGTGAAGAGAACTTCTATTATTCCATTCTTTATTATTATGTTGGAATAACTTTCTGCATGCGATTCGATCGCATGCATGGTGAATTACATTGTTATTCCATTCTTATTATTACATTGGAATAACTTTTTTTCTGCAAGCTGCATACATGGTGAAATTCTTCCATTATTCCATTTTTATTATTACATTGAATAACTTTTCTGCATGCGATCTATCGCATACATGGTGAATTCTGTTGTTATTCCATTCTTATTATTACATTGGAATAACTTTGTTTATCGCAATCTGCATACATGGTAAAATTCTTACATTATTCCATTCTTTATTATTACATTAGAATAATCGATTACGTCTTGATCTATCGCGTCGCATGGTGAATTCTGTTGTTATTCCATTCTTATTATTCTATTGGAATAACTTGTTTATCATGCAATCTGCATACACGGTGAAATTCTTCTAATATTCCGTTCTTTATTATTACGCTTTAATATCACATGCATCATCGCGTTCTGGCGGACACAGTTCCATTATTTATTATTACATCGAATATCACATGCATGCGTTTATCTGGGACTGGTTCCATTATTTATTATTACATTGGGAATAACATGCATGCGATCTATCGCATCGCACGGTGAATCCTTCATTATTCCATTCTTTATTATTTTGTTGTAATAACTCATTGCGTGTGGATTACCACATGCATGGTGAATGATCCTTTGTATTCATTCCTTATTAAATTATGGAAATGATCTGTATACGTGGATTACCGCATGGGGGGTAAAAATCCATTTGCAGTTTCATATATTTTATTATACTTAGTTGGTTAATGTTTTGGCTTCTATACTCCACGAAATTAGTGGAATATCCTTGATATTTGCGCTTCATCCAGTATCTTTTCATGGAAATATTCTTCTGAGCATTCTTGAATTTTACTGCACAAAGCGATATCGTATTGTCAATTTGGACGTTATTGAGTTCGGGATAAATTAACTTATAAATCTTTAAAATTTATTTTTGAACTTGTTTTATTGAATTGTCATCATCCTCATGCTTATATTATGTTGAAAGTCATCTTTGGCTTACGTGCATAGATAGACTTGGTATGATTATGACCAGGGATTATTCGGTATAATCATGACCGTAATGTGACGAATGATGTGGTAAAAGTCCTCATTGGCCTGTAATTCATTGGTGGACATTTGTTGGTATGATTATGACCAGGGATTATTCGGTATAGTCATAACCATTGATGATTACATGAATATCCTTGGTCGTGGAGTAGAGATGATTCAATTTTATTTATTAAGCTGAGTCTCAGCGATAAAAGTGATGAAAAACCTTTTAAATCATAGAAGATAGTAGATTTTATTCTCTACTTGACTCTTCTAATGGATTGCTTGTTCCACTGCAGTTAAACTTGATGTTTATTATATTTTATCAGTTTAACACCGTTGAAAGCTAATGATAATTTATTCTGCATTATCTTAGTCATAATATTTCTTACTAGGCTAGTTGAGCTCACCATTTCTTTCACCGTTTCTCTTGAGAAAGCGAGCGTGGTAGGCCGGACTAGTCGGAAATAGAGTGATGATCCTAGATGGTGCATTAGTAGTCCTCACTATTCTGTGAAATAGTGTGATAATAATTGTAATGGGGACTCCATTGAGTGTGGATATTATGTCTGATGACAATATTTGTATTAAAACTCTCACGACTATGTTTTGTCGTATTTTACATTTGTTGTATAATTAAGTTGTATTTGAATTTTGTACCATGTATTTGGCGACTCAAGATGGGTAATGTATACCTATTTTGGGGGCGTCATAGTTGGTATCAAAGCTTAGGGATGTGATCTATGGCTGAGATGTGAGACAAGAACTAGGAGGTGAGAGACGAGAAATTCCTTCGCTAGTATGACCTACCTAAGTTTATTTGGTATTTAATTGGTCGGTCAGAGTATATGGATAATATGTGACATGTTAATTAACCCTTGTTTTGTGGCAGTATTTGAAAATGGCATCCGAAAATGTTGGGATTAGTAATGAAGCACATGAGACCGTTGAGTTACTAACGATCAATATCCATGATAATGTGCAACATGAAGACAATAATCCTCAGGTAAACAATAACACCGATGAAATGATGAACGATGGAATGTTCAGAGGCTTTATGCAATTCATGCAACATCGGTGAGAGAGACTCTATTCATAATGCAGTGTGAAACAATGGCAACCCACGATTGGTCGGCAACGCTAGCGAGTTAAGCTGGGACCACCGGAGTTTTGGAAAAGCCGAACCACTTAAGGCGAGAGGCGTGGTTAAAGCAGATCACCAAGATATTTGATGTCTTGGGATGCTTCGAGGAGCAAAAGGTTCCCTTTGCCACCTTTATGTTGCGTGAAGAAACAGATTATTGGTGGAAATCTGTAAAACGTACCCAGCCTGACTCACTCAAGATGTCTTGGGAGAAGTTCCAAGAGTTGTTCAACGACAAGTACTTTCCCGAAAGTATTCATCACATGAAGGAGGTGGAGTTTATCAAGTTGGAACAAAACAATATGACCGTGTCGCAGTACGAGGCTAAGTTTGCCAAGTTATCCCGATTTGCATCCCATTTGGTCGATAATGAAGAGCGAATGACGCGAATATTTCTAAGAGGTTTGAAACCCGATATACGTCAATACCTCATTTCTCACAAACTTTGTTTATATTCAGATGTTGTGAATAGGGCTAAGTTATTGGAGCGCGATAATGATTCAGCACAACCAAAAGGTAACGACCAACAACACGATAATAATCGTCTTAAGTTAGCAACGGCCATCTAACAATGATAACCATCGTGGGGGAAATTATCACGCCAAGAATGGTAACCACTTCGGTGGTAATCATGGCCAAGATAATAGAAGTGGAAATTTCAAGAATAGAAGGTTAAATAATGATGAAAAGACAACAGCACCAGCACCTGTTAAGGAAGGAGAACGACCGCCGGTCGTATGCTTCAAATGCGGAGGGAAGGGACATATCAGTAAAAACTGTGTGATGCAGTCCAAAGAATGTTACAATTGTGGAAAAGAAGGTCACCTAGCCTGATTTTGTCGTGCACCAAAGTCAAGTCCAGTTGGGATAGTGATGCCAAAGGATGTCCCAAACAAGACAAAACCGATAGTTTAAGAGAGAGCATTTTTTTTTACGAGGAACCTGAATAAAATTATCACGGGTAAGTTAATCATAAACTCTTGTGAAGTCTATACCGTGTTAGATACCAGTTCTACGCACTCTTTTATTTCACCTAGTTGTGTTTAATGTTTGAATTTAACTCCGGAGAAGTTAGATTTTGATTTATTTGTTGAAACTCAGTTGGGAGAAACCTTCGTTACATCTGCTATTTATAAATCTTGTTTAAATTCAAATCGACACTTTCACGTTACCTGTCGATCTTATCTCTTTGAAAATACTTGCCTTTGATGCAATTTTAGGAATCGATTGGTTAACTACACATCATGCTTTTTGTAAGGTTGTTAGCTTTAATATTCCTAACCAACCTGTTATGCGAATCCAAGCAACCAAACCACTAAAGTCAATCATTGTTATATCAAGTCATAAGTAAAGATCCCCGGTCCTTTCGTTGTTGACTTCCTTGTGTGAAATGCACCGAAGCCAGACTTTCTGTAGGCGACGTCGTGAATGACGATGGCAAGTTGATAGGTATCAATGTGACGTCTTATCCAAGTCTTGGATGAGGTCACGATTTTGAATGATATTTCTATTGTTAATAAATTTTCTGACGTATTCTTGAAGACTTCTTAGCCTACCCCTAGAGCGTGAAATCGAGTTTTGTATTGACCCCAGTACAAAACTCATTTCTTAAACCCTCAAATATTTTCTTCACCTAAAACGAACGTAACATGTGCCAAAGACGTTGGCTTGAGCTGTTGAAGATTACGATCGTACCAGTCAATATCATTATGGAAGAGCGAACGTGGTAGCTGACGCGTTGAGTAGATGATCGTATGCGTTTACGAGTGCGATGTTGTTAACACAAAAACCTATTTCGTATAACTTACAAATGATGAAGATAGAGTTAAAGACTCTAAAGACCCATGTGGTGATATCAAATATACGTGTAGAATCGACTTTAATCGATAAAGTTAAAGCCGTGCAAGCTACATACTCAGAGCTGAGGAATGTGTAGAAGAAGGTTCAAGATGACGTTATTCTAGAAGAAAGAATCGATGAAAAGAGGAAATCTCAACCCTCAATTTTATTGGCCCATTTGAAATCCTTGATCGAGTAGGAATTATGGCCTATAGACTCGTTTTACCGCCAAGTATGTCGCGTGTTCATAACGTTTTTCACGTATCGATGTTACGTAAATATGTGGACGGCCTGAACCACACTATTGAATTAAAACTAAACGAGATAGCAGAAGATTTAACGTATGAGGAGTACGTGTTAAAATCTTGGATAAGAAGGATCATATTTAACACTCAAAGGTTATACCTCAAGAGTTAGAATCTGAAATGAAGTCAAGATACCCTCACCTCTTCAGCATACCAGGTACGTACGTAAATTTCGAGGGCGAAATTTTATAAGGAGGGGAGATTGTGAGACCCCAGATTTTATGAATAAATATTTAATTTTCTCGAAATAATTTTTTAATATTATGGTGTGGATTTGATATAATGTTATAGTTGTGGATAGTATTTATAAATTTTGCAAAGTAAGTAAGTGGTTATATAATATTCGATTGGTCGGGGAATATTCGTTTTAACAGGGAATATTATACGACGGCACAATCATTGGTAGACCCCACAACGGAGGTTTTGTCGTAGTTAGAAAATGACAAAATTATCTTTCTATAAAAATAACGGCGAAGGTGTTACCGTTAAAACTATTGAACTACCCTAAGAGTAAAAGTAATCTTTATACTGGCGTGGTTGCGTAAGAGCGCACCAGTATTGATTATTGATGCTTACGTGAGAAGTCACCAGGTTATACTCAATTTTGCTATAGTAATTCTTTGCATCATATCTCTCATATTATTGATTCAATTATTATTACAATGATCATCCGCATTATATGTTATATTATTAAATCAATAATTGAGATGGCAAAGTTATTCATATTATTATTTTCAATATTGACAATATCTAGAAGTTACATCGAGGAGAGGTTTGGTCACCTAATTGCGGCGCATAAGGAGAAATCCTTATCGGAAAGCCCCTCTTTCACAGGAGCGACACGGTTGTTAAATATTGTGAATTATAATATTAATGATGAATAAGTTCGTGTTGATTAAAGATGAATTTTATAGTTCCATTGTGTTGGAATTATTTGTGTTAGTGGAAATTGACATTTGTTTCGATAATAATTGATGTCCGGAGGTTATATTGTTCAATCGAATTATTCGGAGCACTTTTAGTGTCGTAGTACTATTCACGAGTTACTATTCATGAGTTCTTATTCACGGGTACTATTCACCCGTAAGATATATTTTTTCCAAATTATTTTTGGGTACAATATTATTCCATGAGGAGATGTGCTAATTTTTCGTAATAGTTGGTTGAAGATATAATAATAAATCAATATGGATTTCTTTGGTGGAAAGTTATAATAGTAAATCAATATGGATCATTTGGTTTAAAGTTTTAATAGTAAATCAGTATGGACCGTTGCTTTAAGTTTTAATAGTAAACCAATATGGACCGTCCGTTTAAAAGTAAATCAATTTGGATCGTTCATGAATTAGTTAATATTCAGTCCATTCTCCTATAAATAGAAGCTCATTACTTCATTATTTTTTACGAATTCACTGAAACTCTAGAGAGAGAAAGTATAGAGAGAAAGAAGAAAAGTATTATGCTACTTCACTACTTCAATATCCAGTTTCTTCTAAGGTAGGGGATATTATTTGTTGTACTCGTAAGGGGTATTCTTTCTTTCTTATTCGTGAAGAGAACTTCTGTTATTCCATTCTTTATTATTCTGTTGGAATAACCTGTCTGTGCGGTCTATCGCATGCATGGTGAATTCTGTTGTTATTCCATTCTTATTATTACATTGAATAACTTTGTTTATCTGATACCACATACATGGTGAAATTCTTCATTATTCCATTCTTTATTATTACATTGGAATAACTTTTCTGCGTATGCGATCTATCGCATGCATGGTGAATTCTGTTGTTATTCCATTCTTATTATTACATTGGAATAACTTTGTTTATGTCTGCATACATGGTGAAATTCTTCATTATTCCATTCTTTATTATTCTCATTAGAATAACCTACCTGTCTTGATTCTATCGCATGCATGGTGAATTCTGTTGTTATTCCATTCTTATTATTCTGTTGGAATAACCTGTTTATGCGAAGTACCACATACATGGTGAAAATTTTCTAATATTCCGTTCTTTATTATTCTCGTCCAATATCCATCGTGCGTTCTGCCGGACTGGTTCCATTATTTATTATTCGCGTTTAATATCACGTGCGTGCGTTCGCTTTGACTTGGTTCCATTATTTATTATTCATTGGGAATAACTCATCACATACGATCTATCGCATTTACGCACGGTGAATCCTTCATTATTCCATTCTTTATTATTACATTGGAATAACTCATACATGTGGATTACCACATACATGGTGAATGATCTTTAGTATTCATTCCTTATTAAATTATGGAAATGATGCATCTACGTGGATTACTGCACGGCGAAGCGAAAATCCATTTGCGCTTTATATATTCTATTATACTCGGTTGGTTAAAGCTTTGGCTTCTATACTCCATGAAATTAGTGAAATATCCTTGATATTTAGCGCTTCATCCAAAGATATCTTTTCATGAAAATATTCTTCCGAGCATTCTTGAATTTTCTTGCACAAAAGCGATGTCATGTTGATAATTTGGGCGTTATTGAGTTCGGGATAAATTAACTTATAAATCTTTAAAATTTATTCTTGAACTTGTTTTATTGAATTGTCATCATCCTCATGATTATATTATGTTGAAAGTCATCTTTGACATACGCGCATAGATGGACTTGGTATGATTATGCCTAAAGATTATTCGGTATAATCATGCACCATAATGTGACGAATGATGTGGTAAAAGTCCTCATCGGCACTGTATAGTTCATTGGTGGGCGAAATTGTTGGTATGATTATGACCGAGGGATTATTCGGTATAGTCATGACCATTGATGATTATATGAAATCCTCGGCCGTGGGCGAGGATGATTCGATTTTATTTATTAAGTCGAGTCTCGTGATAAAAGTGATGAAAACCTTTTAAATCATGTAAGATAGTAGATTGTATTCTCTACTTGACTCTTCTAATGGATTGCTTGTTCCGCTGCAGTTAAACTTAATGTTTATTATATTTTATTAGTTTAACACCGTTGAAGGCTAATGATAATTTATTCTGCATTATCTTAGTCATAATATTTCTTCTTGGGCTAGTTGAGCTCACCCTTTCTTTCACCGTTCTCTTGAGAAAATGAGAACGTAAATTTGGACTAGTCGGGGAATAGGATCGATGATCCTAGATGGTGCATTAGTACTCCTCACTATTCTATGAAATAGTGTGATAATAAATGTAATGAGGACTCCATTGAGTGTGGATATTGTCTAGATGACAATATTTGTATTAAAACACACAGCCTATGTTTTGTCGTATTTTACACGACTGTTGTATAATTAAGTTGTATTTGAATTTTGTACTATGTATTTGACGACTTAAGATGAGTGATGTATACCTATTTTAGGGGCGTCACACTTATTTCCATATTGCAATCACACTTCAACAATTCCATTATTATTATTATTATTATTATTTCTCAAAATTTAAGCAAAATTCCATGCAATATACGCATGAGGTTTGAATAACTTAGTGTGATATTGAACATGATAAAGAAAATAAAAGGTTTGAATAACTTAGTTGTATTATAACTTGTAACTTATAAAGTATGGAGTATTATAATTTATGAGATATTGTTTTGACTTTTTATTATTAACAAATTTGATCTCACGTCAAGTCACATTACTAATTTAAAAGATTTCTTTACTTCTTTGTGATATCAATTTTAATAATATTAATATATCAAATTGTCACAACATTTATAGAAATATACAACTCTATTTAACGCAAAAAGAAGTGAAATATAAAACATTAGAGAAATAAATAATGAAATTAGTAAAATTAATAACAATTACATATCAAACTTATAATCCCATATTTTATCTCCAAAGTTATATTTTAACAACTTTTATAAATAATATATAAAAAACAATAATATTACTTAAACAATCTATAATATTACTTTTTAAGATAATTATAATATAAAGTAGGTCTCCATACATATAATACTCCATATAACAACAAAAAACAAAATAAAGTTTCCGATTAGTGTTTATGTTTATTCATATAAGATAAAAAAGCAAATATTAGCTTATATAGTCTAGTTATTAATTATAAATTTGTACAAATAATTACTTAAAGAAATTAATTAGTTATTGTAAGACCCCAACTTTTATGAATAAAGAATAATTTTCTCTAAATATATTTTTAAATATTTTGGTGTAGATTTGATATAATGTTATAGTTGTGGGTAATATTTACAAATTTTTCAAAAGTAAGCAAGTGGTTATATAATATTCGATTGGTCCGGGAATATTCGCTTTAACAGGGAATATTCGTATGACGGCCAATCATTAGTGGACCCTACAATGTAATTATTGTTTGATTGAGAAAACGACAAAAATATTTTTATAAAAATAACGACGGAGGTGTTACTGTTAAAGCTGTTGAACTACCCAAAGAGTAAAAGTACAATGAATACTGGCGTGGTTGCATAAGTAAGACAAATTATTGATGCTTACGTGAGAAGTTACTCGATTATACTCAATTATTATTACGATAATTCAACGCGCATCATATCTCTCTATTATTGATTCAATTATTGTTACAAAGATCATCTGCATAATATGATATATTATTAAATTAATAATTGAGACAAACAAAGTTATTCATATTATTATTTGCAATATCGAATGATGTCTGTACGTTACATCGAGGAGAGGTTTGGTCACCTAATTGCGGCGCCCAATAAAGAGAAATCCTTATCGGAAAGCCCCTCTTTCTTGGGAACGACCTGGTTGTTAAATATTGTGAATTATAATATTAATGATGAATAAGTTCGTGTTGATTAAAGATGAATTTTATAGTTCCATTGTGTTGGAAATATTTATGTTAGTAGAAATTGACATTTATTTCGATAATAATTGATATTTGGAGGTTATATTGTTCAATCGGGTATTCGGGACACTTTTTGTGTCGGAGTACTATTCACAAGTTACTATTCACGAGTTACTATTCATGAGTTACTATTCACGAGTTACTATTCATGAGTTACTATTCACGGGGTACTATTCACCCGTAAGATATATTTCTTTTCGGTCCAAATCATTTTTGGGTACAATATTATTCCAAGAGGAGATGTGTTAATTTTTCGAATAGTTGGTTGAAGATATAATAAGTAAATCAATATGGACCCACCACTTATGGAAGGTTATAATAGTGAATCAATATGGATCATTTGGTTATAATAGTGAATCCTTCATTATTCCATTCTTTATTATTCTTGGAATAACTCGCATGCATGTGGATTACCACATACGCATGGTGAATGATCCTTCATTATTCATTCCTTATTAAATTGTGGAAATGATCCGTGCTCACGTGGATTACCGCATGGCGGGCAAAAATCCATTTGCAGTTTCATATATTCTATTATACTCAGTTGGTTAAAGCTTTGGCTTCTATACTCCATGAAATTAGTGGAATATCCTTGATATTTGCGCTTCATCCAATATCTTTTCATGAAAATATTCTTCTGAGCATTCTTGAATTTTACTCTACAAAGCAATATCATGTTGACAAATTGGACGTTATTAGTTCCTGGATAAATTAATTTATAAATCTTTAAAATTTATTCTTGAACTTGTTTTATTGAATTATTATGTCATTGTCATCATCCTCATGTTTATATTATGTTAAAAGTCATCTTTGGCTTACGTGCATAGATGGACTTGGTATGATTATGACCAGGAATTATTCGATATAATCATGACCGTAATGTGACGAATGATGTGGTAAAAGTCCTCATTGGCCTGTAGTTCATTGGTGGACAGTTGTTGGTATGATTATGACCAGGATTATTCTTCGGTATAGTCATGACCATTGATGATTACATGAATATCCTTGGCCGTGGAGCGAGGATGATTCGATTTTATTTATTAAAATCGAGTCTCAAATGATAAAGTTGATGAAAACTTTTTAAATCATAGAAGATAGTAGATTTTATACCTTACTTGACTCTTCTAATGGATTTCTTGATCCGCTGTAGTTAAACTTGTTGTCTATTATATTATTCTATCAGTTTAACATTGTTGAAGGCTAATGATAATTTATTATGCATTATCTTAGTCATAATATTTCTTACTGGGCTAGTTGAGCTCACCCTTTCTTTCACTGTTCTCTTCAGGAAATGAGAACGTAGCTGGAACTAGTCGGGGAACAGAGTGATGGTCCTAGATGGTGCATTAGTAATCCTAACTATTATGTGAAATAGTGTGATAATAAATGTAATGAGGATTCTATTGAGTGTGGATATTGTCTAGATGACAATATTTGTATTAAAACTCACAGCCTATGTTTTGTCGTATTTTACACGATTGTTGTATAATTAAGTTGTATTTGAATTCAGTACCTTGTATCTGGCGGCCCAAGATGGGTGATGTATACCTGTTTTGGGGGTGTCACAGTTATGTAATGTGTTGAGTGTCTCAGGTAATAATATAGCATATAAAATAAATAACAATACAGTTAAGGTATGTATAAAAATATTTATTACGCTTTATGAGTTTGATGTACAGTTCATTATATTGAAGAAACTGATAAAACACAAAATAGTAAATAATAATTTTCAAATTATCACGTAAGTCAATAAATTTCAATTTGAATTTTTTTTTGTTATTAATATTAGAGATGCTCTAAAAAGCATGACCTAATAAGGAGGACATTTGTGTAAATGTACTACTTCATGAAGCTCATGTCTTGTGTCAGTGGCCACTAGTTGGATATGGTGATAATGCCTACATGCCTCATAAATCATAATATTAAAGTAAAAATAAAACTTTGGAAGTTAAGGGGATCTAACAGAAAGAAAAAAGACAAAAAAAATAAAAATAAATAAAATTAAAACTAGATAAAAATTGGATTTAACTCCCATCCATTACACTTTTTCTCAAATTCCATCAATTCTTTAATATTAATAATTTTATTAGTAATGATCAAATATATTAATAGATAGTTGATGATATTAAGATTATTTCTATAAAAATTAGAATCATAAAGAATATTTTAACCTTTAGAGTATAAAATAATTTTTATTCATTGAAATCTTTATGAAAAATCCACATGTCCATCAAATGGTGAAAAAATGTCAAATTACTTCACTTTTGAAACAATTATGCTATTCAATATAATAAATTAGTTGACCAATATCGATTTCAATTATACTATAAAAATATAATGTATTGGATAAAATTGGAAGGAAGGTGTAAACTGTAAAAAGGAGGAGATCCAAATTCTAAAAAATTATGTATAAACAAATATAAGTGTTAAAACATCTTAAAAATATCTACTAAACCCATTAGAATTGATGTTGAGATGGGATTACCATGATCCAAGGAGTTCCTTCATCAAGTTTGGGCAGGGGCCAAAAAAAAGGGGTCCTTTACACTAATATACAACATTTAGAAAGTAATTACAAAAATAAAACATACACAATATAATTACAAAAATAAAACATACACAATATAACGTGCCTAAAATAACGTGTCATTAACTCGTCAGTTACCGAATTTCATATTTGAAATTAACCGTCCCTAAAATCATGCAATTTTGAAATCGGAACAACAGATCAACGACGGAGAAGACAAAAATACGAAGCCGAAGCCTCCTATCGCAACTAAACTCGTAATCGGAGAAGACAAAGCCGGTTGTCGCGACGCATCTCTAAGATCGAAAATAGCATACAAAATCAACAACGCCTTCAAGTTCAGTAACCAAATACTGCAGTGATTGTTGTCTACAAGATCAACATCAACTTCGATAAAAAAATACTGAGGTATGTGAGTTTAAAATTTATAATCATATAGTTACCTATTGTTACTACGAATTACTATATTGGTTACATTTCTTAAGTTTTTTGCACTTAAAATGGTCACACGGTAAGAATAATGAATGTTTTGATTGCAATATGAATGTTTTGATTGCAATTGCATGTAAAAATGCAATTGGTTACTGCTTAACATTACATTGGTTACTGACTAATAATGATTTGGTTCTCGTGTACCATTACATTTAGTTCTTGACTAATAATGAATTGGCTCATCATGTACCATTGCATTGGTTACTGACTAATAATGACTTTATTACTGTGTAACATTATAAGGGTTACTAATTAAGACTTGGTTACTGACTAATGTTGACTTAATTCTCGCTAACATTACATTGGTTCTTTAATCGACTATATACATATTCTTTGTTTAATCTTTGGATTGGTTAATGCATAATGGTACTAACTAATGTTGCATTGGTTCTTGACTAATAATGATTTGTTTCATGTGTACCATTGCATTGGTTCTTGACTAATAATGACTTTATTCTTGTGTAACATTATAATGGTTACTAATAAAGACTTGGTTCTTGACTAATCCTGACTTAATTACTGCTTAACATTACATTGGTTACTCTTTGTCGACTATATGTTATTCTTGACTAATAATGATTTGGTTACTGTGTACAATTGCATTGGTTACTGACTAATAATGACTTTGTTACTGTGTAACATTATAATGGTTACTTGATGAAGACTTGGTTCTTGTTAATCTTGACTTGGTTCTTGCTTTAACATTATATTGATTCTTACCTAAAACATTGATTTTGTTACTTACCAATACTTTTTCTGTTGACAGACAATGGAGATGATTCCAGTTGTACTTTATTTTAACGGCACATGGGCTGATAGTAACCAATACACCAAATTTGAAGTTACCGGCATATTAGTTCCATCAACTATTTTGTTCAAAGAAATGCTAACCAAAATATGCGATTAGGTATTACTGGCTTGAACACAAAAGCAACAACATTGTCAATCAAATTTCAGATTAGAAGCAACATTCCACCGATCAGTATATCAGATGAAGCAACCTTAAAATTCTTTCTAGAAATGAGTAGAAAATCTGATGAACAAGGTAAATTCCCACTGATTGTGGATATTGAACACAGAATGGGACGCACAACAATCTTGCATAACTTGATAAATGTAGAAGAATCTATAATTCACGATGTAATGCCAATCGATCAACACTGAGGAATTGACAAAGACTAGTTCCACTAAAGAAGCCAATCATGCCAATTTGGAACGCAATATACTGATCAGCTTGTAATGGAAATTATTGAACAACAATGAGACAGACAACATGACAAATCATACGCAGAAGAACGATATGATGATGTAATATCAGATCCGAATGAACGTGAAGTAAAATTACATCAAACCTATACAGACAAAAAAATCATCTCACAAGCTATGAGGCTGCATTCAATCAGAAAAAATAGATAACACAAAGTCCAACGAACAAGTTATAAAGACTTTGTGCTAGTTTGCATATGCGATGAAAATTGCAAATGGAAGATGAAAGCATCAAGTTTCAGAAAAACCAGTATGTTCAAGGTGAGAGAATTCAATGATATCCACACTTGTTTGGTCAATGTATTGTTGGGAGACCACAACCAGGCAAATAGTGAGTTGGTCAGTGAATGCATAATGCAAAAAATAACAAATTTGAAGAAAATATACACACCAACCGATATTGTGGAAGACATGATGTCAGAATATAATGTGTCTATCTCTTACCAAAAAGCATGGAGATCGAAGGAGAAAGCGTTGGAAAAGGTGAGAGGAAATCCACACGACTACTCACTCATCCCATCATGGTTACACGTGCTGAAGAAAATAAATCCAGGTAACACTTTAAAACATTTTATTGGTTTTACAGCATTAGACAGTAACCAATATGATGTTCCACAGTAACCAAGATATCATTACACGGTAGAATGTTACCAATGTAAATTGTTTAGTGATTAATATTGTATTGGTTACCTTCATTACAACATCCTCAAGCATTCTTGTATAATGCATTGGTTACCAAACATGTGGTTACCAAACATTAGTCGATAATATTATTCAAGAACTAAAATAGCATTAGTCAGTAACCAATTAAGCATTATACAGTAAATAATAAAATATTACACAGTAACCAATACACCTTTAGATAGTATGCATGTTTAGTTATTAAATCTTTAGACCATTTGTATGCGGTTATTATACATGTTTGGTTACCTTAATACGCATGTTTAGTTACTAAATGTAATATACAAGTTGTATACCATTAACCACATGAACGGTTACCGATTACTAGTGATTTGGATACTGTATACTACTTGTAATTCTAATTAATGATAGTGCTGATGTTTCATATCAGGTTCCGTCACAGCCCTTGAGTTCGAAACAAATGGTCGTTTCAAGTATCTATTCTTTGCCATTGGAGCATCCATTCAAGCATGGCACCATTGTTTTCCAATCATTGTAATCGATGACACGTTCATACAATCAACTTACGGGGGGACATTACTGATAGCAAGCACACAAGATACAAACCGAAACATTATTCCGATTTCTTTTTCAGTTGTTGACAGCAAAAATAAATTGTCTGGGAAATGGTTTTTCGTAAATTTGAGAATTGTTTGTGGAGTTAGGGAAGGTCAATGTATTATTTCAGACAGACATGAAGCCATTATACAAGGACTGAATTGTGTGTTTCCGGATATCATGCATGGTTCCTGCATATATCATATAATCTTGAAAAATATAAAAAGCAGATTCAAAAGAAAGGAGAAGAAGTTAAACAGGGCTTACAACGGGTTTGTAGAGCTTACATCATTGAACAATTCAACAAACACATGGTTGAACTTGATGCCATTGATCCTCGAATAAGGACATATCTGGAGGAAGAGGTCAAGTTGGATAGGTGCACCAGGCTCCATGGGACTGTAAGTAGGTACTCAACAATGACTTCAAACACCGCCGAATCTATTAACAATGCAATCAAGTTTATCAGGGATCTTCCAGTTGCGACAATGATTGAATGCCTACGTTGTCTGGTTCAAAGATGGTAGTTCACAAACAAACAAGCAGTCATATCAACATTCATAACACTTTCCACAACAGCTGAGAGAAAGTTGCAATCTAATATCTTTAAATCAAAGATACTTAAGGTAATTAATACTCGATTTAAATTATTGAATCCTAATTTGAATTTGCAATTTACTGACTATTACTAACTTGCTTACTTACTAATGCTAACTTAGTTACTGTGCAACATTATATTGGTTACTGACTATTGCTGACTTGGTTACTTTGTAACCATATAATGGTTGTTGGCTATTCTTTGAGTTAGTTCTTGTGTAACATTATCTCGACTAACAAAGAATTTGTTCTTGGATAAAATTATAATCTTTATTGCATAATATTACTGACTAATACTGACTTGGTTATAGACTAATGGTAACTTACTTAATGTGCAACATTATATTGGTTACTGACTACTACTGAATTACTTACTGTGTAATTATATAATGGTTACTATATAATGCTTATTTGGTTACTGTGTAACATTATATTGGTTACTGATCAATACTGACTTAGTTACTATGTAACATTATAATGTTACTGAGATTTATAATTGTTTCTTTTATATTGGTGGTTACTTATTGACTAATATTGTGTATTAGTTAATTGGTTACTGTATATTTGGCATGCAACTCTTAATCATATAATGGTTACTGACTATTGCTGACTTGGTTATTGTGTAACCATATAATGGTTGCTGGCTATTGCTAAGTTGGTTACTGTGTAACATTATACTGACTAACAGTAACTTGGTTACTGGATAAAATTATAATCTTTATTTCATAATATTACTGACTAATACTGACTTGGTTACATACTAATGCTAACTTACTTAACGTGCAACATTATATTGGTTACTGATTACTACGTAATTGCTTACTATGTAATTATATAATGGTTACTGTATAATGCTTATTTGGTTACTGTGTAACATTATACTGGTTACTGATCAATACTGACTTAGTTATTATGTAACATTATAATGTTACTGAGATTTATAATTGTTTCTTTTATATTGGTGGTTACTTGTTGACTAACATTGTGTACTAGTTAATTGGTTACTGTATATTTGGCATGCAACTGTTAATCTGATTGTATACATTGGGTGTTGTAGGTTGAGACATCAAACTTAGTGATTTTCACTGTTTACGATGTCTCTAAACAGTATATTGTGGACATCGAACAAAAGACATGCACATGCCATAAATTTCAATACCATGAGATGCCTTGTCCGCACGCTGCTGCTGTTATGAGCAAGAGAAATTTGAGCTGTTATGATTTTTGCTCAAGAAATTACACTAAAGCAACTTTGGTCGAGACATATTCAGCTTCCATCATGCCATTAGATGACAAAGAAAACTAGGATGTATCAGAAGAAGTAAGAAACATATGTATAAAACCACCCAACACAAGAAGACCAGCAGGAAGACCAAAAAAAGGGAGGTACAAACACGGATCTGAAATAAAAATTCAAAACAAATGCAGCAGGTGTCAAGAAAAAGGACAACATGAAAACATGCAGTAATCCCCCGGTTTTAAGACCACTAAAAAGGGTCTGATATAGTGCAGTGAAATTAAGAGTATAAATACATGAATGTATTATTGTTTACTTTGAGTAACCATTAACCATTTGGTTGGTAACATTTTTGATTGTGTATAGTAACCAAATTTGTTATTCATTTATATATTGATTTCTGATTTCAATATAACATTAACCATAACAAGGAACCAAATAAATACATAACAAAGAACTATACAAGCTTAGTAATTATCAAAACATTATCTCGTTACTATCAAACTCATATCCATCCAACAGTTTTTAATTGTAAGCATGTATAATAAGCATCCATCTCAGACAAGAATTTATAGTAAACAAATAATTACATAACAGTAACCATAACAGTTTATAATGGTAACCACATAATTACATAACAGTAACCATAACATTAACCACCAAATAACATAACATTAACCATACCAGTTTTTAATATAAACCAAATAATTACGTAACAGTAACCATAACAATGTTTAATGGTACCCAAATAATTACATAACAGTAACCATCACAGTAACCACCTAATTTCATAACAGTAACCATACCAGTTTTTAATGGTAACCACAACATAAACAACCTGTATGTCCGACAACCTGTAATGAAAAGGGTATTTAAGTTTATGAAACCCATGTATACTCACACATGTACACTTAACATATGATATATGTATACAGTTGAATCCCCATCTGTGCAAAATTTTCAATATCAGTGTATACAGTTGAATCCCCATCTGTGCAAAATACATAACAGTAACCATAACAGTTTTTAATGGTAACCATACAAGCTTGTAACTATCAAAACATTATTTGGTTACTATCATTCTCATATCCCTCCAACAGTTTTTAATTGTAAGCATGTATAATAAGCATCCATATCAGACAAGAATTTATAGTAAACAAATAATTACATAACAGTAACCATAACAGTTTATAATGGTAACCACATAATTACATAACAGTAACCATAACATTAACCACCTAATAACATAACAGTAACCATACCAGTTTTTAATGGTAACCAAATAATTACATAACAGTAACCATAACAATGTTTAATGGTACCCAAATAATTACATAACAGTAACCATCATAGTAACCAACTAATTTCATAACAGTAACCATACCAGTTTTTAATGGTAACCACAACATAAACAACCTGTATATCCAGCAACATGTAATGCAAAGGGTATTGAACTTTATCAAACCCATGTATACTCACACATGTACACTTAACAGATGATATATGTCCTGATACAATCTTGTAACTCTCTAGTTACTATCAAATCATTATCTGGTTACCCCTTTGTACATGATTGGTTACCAACTGTATATTTCAAAAAAATTGAACAAACACAACTTAAAAAGAAATAAAATACCAACCAACAAACAATATCTCTTTCATTAATGCTAATATAATCAAATATGTAATCCCATCTACATAAGATCCAATGAACATCACAAAATCATAAACCATACACAAATGTTGTGTATAACCCCAAAACTTAAAAAAAATACACAACACAATTAATAAAGACAAAACAACAAAATCTGAACTAATCAAAATCTGGAACAAATCTTCCTGGAAATTCTCTATCAGTATCATTACCCTCCAAATGTTTGTTCCTTGCATGCATATATAGGTTTGTGCATAACTTCTTCCGGTACTGCGCAATGGGAAAAGGAATAGGAATCTAATCAAACTTCTGATGAATGACATGCTCAAATAAACAAATTGTGAACATCCCGCATCATCAGTATAACAAACAAAAATATAACAAAAATCAAAAATAAAATCAACCTATATGTAATAATTAAAAAATATACACAATTTAACCCTTACCCTCGACTTATTCAGAACCGCCTCAGTAAATTCCAACTCAATTATATCATCTTCGTCGCATTGCGCGATACGGTTCCTTCTTTGAAGTCGATGTCGACCTATCCTTCTAAAAAACCGGACTTGCGCAGTAAAGTGGGAAGAATGAAGATGTACGGCTCACAAACATCCGATATTTTAGTTTGCGTGGATTTCCTTTTTGGTTGTAGAGAATTGTAAATAGTTAGACACCTACGATGCACATTAAAAGTCAACAACAACTAATGGTCCAGTGATGACATATGAATTGGGAACAACACATAGTCAACGTTCCTCCATGGTGTGTTGACATCCATAAACAGCCCATGTATGTATTCAGCAACATCACTGTGACAACCCCTAAATAGGTCCATTCCATCCAACCCATTCTGAGTCGCCAAATACATGGTACAGAAAACAACTACAACTTTATTACAACAATTGTCGTCAAAAATACAACAACACATATCTTTGTGAGTTTGGACACAAATATATACCAACTCGTGACACTCATCCCAACCTTGGATAGCACGTCACAATGACACCTTACATAAAGGTATAGTCAAAAACTGTTTTAGAAATTAGAATCTTTGGGAAGTGCTCAAGGAAACCTTCGTACATGGGAGGCCATGCATTTAGGTTATGATAGATATCATATGGCCACAAAATTATCCTTGGTTGACCCAATAGACCCCAAAGAAAAACGAGAAAATTACTATCATATTCTTCCCAATGGTGATTCTTTTCTTGACATATCATTATCTCCACTATCTCTAAATGAGAATTATACTTCAAACAAACACCAAGATTATATAGGTAGTGCTCGTAAATATACTCAACAAGTGGATGAAACCTGACCCCGTCTTATGATGACACGAGGTTGTATGTCATTAGACATCTTGTATGATAGTGGCAAAACACCCTTCCAACGTTGGGTTCGCTTCTCACCCTAGTTGATTCACCAAATATAACTACTAAAATGATGACCACCGCTCTATTCCCTCATTACCCCGCTTCGACCCAATTACTACACTCTTATTACCCGAAAGGAATTGTGAAGCAAAAGGGTGAAACACAACTAGCTTCAATAAAGAATATCATGACTAAAGATAATTAAATTATCAATAGCCTTCATCAATAATAAATCGGAGATATAAAACATATGGTAGATGATAAAACTTTTCAACCATAGTTGCGGTGAACGAAGCAATCCATTAGAAGAGTCAAATAGACCATAAAGTCTACTATCTTCTCCACATTAAAAGTCCACCAACAATGTTTTATCCTCGTAACATCACTCAACAGCCTTTTTCCATAATTATATGAATAACTCATAATCATAATTGTGATTCTAAATTCTTCTTCGCACCCAAGATGAAGATAATTTTCATCACATGTCTTTACCTGAAATATCAAAGATCATGGTTATACCAAATCACAGTTCCTGTTTATAATCATACTAACAATTTCATCTTTGCACTACGGGCCAAAGATATTCATCAATAGACCATCTTTGCACTACAGGCCAAAGATATTCAACAACAGGTCATCTTTACACTACGGGCCAAAGATATTCATCAACAATTCATCTTTGCACTACAGGCCAAAGATATTCCTCAACAGTTCATATTTGCACTATAGGCCAAATATATTCATCAACAGTTCATATTTGCACTATAGGCCAAATATATTCATCAACAGTTCATATTTGCACTACAGGCCAAATATACTAATATCTCAAAGAAATATATAATCATTTCAGAATTTATATAAACAATAATTATAACCATGTTGATCATTTCACCTTTGCACTTAAGCTAAAGATATTCAATTATAAATTCAATGGTCATGATCATACCAGTCAACAATTCAACTTTGCACTACTAGCCAAAGAGAACCCATAGTCATGATCATACCAAAAATTTACCCATCTTTACACTCAAGTCAAAGAGAAATATCATCATTAGGATTATAAAAATGTTATATATGATAATAAAAATAATATGATCAACATATAGTTTTAATCTCAAGAGTAATATTCATAAATCAACTATAATTTGGTTAGAAAAAGAAACCAATTTTGTCATGAATAAGAACTCGTGAATAAGTAACCATAAATAGTAACTTCGTGAATAAGAACTCATGAATAAGAACTCGTGAATAAGAACTCATGAATAATAACTATTTCGACACAAAAAGGTAGAAATTCCACAATAAAATCCATAATTGATTTCTAAGATAATAATATTGAAATAACATTTCTTAAACTTATAAACAATTTATTTTAATTGTTTACACTTTACTAAATAATGCATTTAATCATTCTAAAATGCCAAACTCATAAGATTTCATCACCAATAACGAAAACCCTCATCAAAAATCTGCATATAACTCATGTATGATTCTCAAGCCATAAAATCATATTTTCTAATTTTCTTACTTCACATAACATATTTAATTCTTTTACTCATAACTAGACCATTTTTATGAAAAATACCAAATCAGTTCCAAAAATATTTCTTTTCTGGGATTTTGCAGAATATAGTCCCATATTGAACATATATTTTTCTCAGAATTTTTAAAATTCATTTACTATTTTTCATATGTCCAAAATAGCCGAATATTTAGACATTTATCATAAATTGTAATTTTATCCAAAAATTCTGAAATTTACAGAGTACACTAATATTATATAGATGTACTCCCAATAAAATTTTTATCAATTTTGGAGTTAACCACTAGGAGTTATAAGTGGTTACTTTTAAAATAGTCTTTTCTCATAAAATTCACAACTCTTAATCTATACATCCAAAAATCGTCATTTATGGACACAATCAAGAAAACTCATCAAATTATCATTTCAAATTTTTCCAGAATTTTTGATGGTCAGAAAAATTACGAAACTGAAAAATATAACAACCCTTAAAATCCCTTACTATCCCTTACCTCAAAAAAATAATACTTCTAACTGGATATCGGATATGACGCTGAAGGAAACTTGCACTGATGAATAGCAACTCACTAAGTATCTAAATACTCAAAAAATATACTCGATAATCTAGAGAGAAAAAGAGAAAAAACTTATGAATTCTGGTGTGATTTTCAATTCTAACTTAGCCCTTTATTTATAGGAAAATGTTAGCACGCCGAAGCAGACTTGACCTGCTACCTCGTGACTTTACCTGCTACTATTCCACCCACCAAAAATCAGCCATCTTCCCCAACAACCAAAAGTGGGGCCCACCCATTTCTAGAATTTTCCAACAAAATCATTTATAAACCTAATTTACTCACTCGATCACCTCTTTAAAATTCATAACAAATCATTCGTTCATTTTTAATTCGGTTCAAAATTTGTGAACATATACTCAACTTATATATGTATAACATATCCAAAAATCACAACGATCCAACTACGATTTAAAATTATAACTCACACAATAAAGTCATAAGAACAACGATTTGATCTTTTAATACCTCCAATCCGATAAAATAATCGATAAAATACCTCAATATTAATTCCTTCATTTATAACCACATAAATAAATCCATCATTTATATCTACATCAAATAAATATTTTCCTCGTCATATAAATCAATAATTAATTATTCACAAATAATATTACGGAATCACAATAATGACAACAGTGCGCCTCCTGTGAGAAGGGGCTTTCCGATAAGGATTTCTCCTCATCGGGCGCGCAATTAGGTGACCAAACCTCTCCTCGATGTAACTTTCTAGACATCGCCAATAATGCTATCTAATAATATTATTCAAATAATATGAATTATTGATATGATAATGAGAAATATCAGTCAAGTTGATAATTATTGAAACAACAATAATATAAAATATCAACGCAGCAATTATTGATTCAATAAAATAAAATATTGAATAAAGAATTATCGTAATAATTATCGAAAGTGTCTTCTCACGTAAGAATCAATAATTGAAAAATATCGCAATACCGCAAATGCTTATCATGCAACTACACGACATCGCATTTTAACCACCGTGTATTCCAACGGTGTTAATTGTAATAACTACGCCGTTATTTATAAAAACTCAAATTTGTCGCTTTTCTTCATCCGACAATTATTCATTATGGGCCCACAAATGATCACTACCATTGCATTTAATATTCCCCGACGTAAAGAATATTCCACACTAAACGAATATTCCCAAAACAATGAATATTTTATAACCACTCATGTATTTTTGAAAAAAATTTATATATATCACCCTTAACTTTAACTTTTATCAATTTAACCATTTACTGAATAGTAATTATAAGAAAAATTGAATACTTTTATTTCATAAAATTCGGGGTCTTACAATCACCCTCCCCAGACAGAACAATTTGGTCATGATTTTTTTTTTGTATACTCCTCGTAAAGAGCGGTGATCTTGCTATGAAACCAACAATCCATGGTCGTTACCCTTATAGGAACACTTTCGGAATGTCTTGCCAGTTTACGGAAATAATACAACACAACATTAGCCCAGGCGTCTTTAATTTATAGAACCACATTTTCGATGGATCCAAATACAAAAGAAGGCATGATAATATCGTTCTTTCCGGGAAATTTGTCCGTCCTTCAGTATAAAAGCATAATATTAGTATACACGCTAACATTAACAATTACCGTATTAGTATACACACTACTACAAATCAAACTTGCACATTCTATAATTAACATACTAATCAACAAACTTAATTTTAAACAGTACCCTGTTAACCAACAAATATTAAAATCATAACCATAATCAAATAGTAACTAATACATAACTAATAGGTAACCAAAACATAAACTAACAAAGAACTGAATATAAATTAATAGTAACCATAACATTTATTTAATAAGAACCACACCATTTATTTAATATTAACATTTATTTAATATTTAATATTATGCAAGAATTAAAACAAAGATTGGTCAATAACCAATTAAGCATTATACAATAACTCAATGTAATGTTACACGATAACAATCAATGAGTAATTAGACAAAGAAATAATATATCATTAGGTAGTAACTAAAACAACATTATACAAAGATAATGTTGCCCAAAGAACTAATCTGACACCAAAATCAATAAACTAATCAACAACTTAATTTTAAACATTAACCCGTAACCAAACCATAATCAAATAAGAATCAAACATAACTACTAGGTAACCAAAACATAATCTAATAGTAACTTAATATAAAATAATAGTAACCATAACATTTATTTAATATTAACCATATGTTACTACAATAATACAAATTTATTTGTTTCATAAAAAACTATATCATTGTTAACAACAAAAAACAAACCTTTTTCTGTTGTTTATTCCAATTTTGAACCATTCTTCAAACAATGCCTCTTCAAATTTTTAGGGCATATCCATGCATGATTTGGGGAATGCACTTAAACGTGTAAGTGTTTGACTAGCAACACCCACTACAGTAGATGATGAACCAGCCGATCCGAACGCTGCTGTATATGGAGACCGTAAAATGGCACTCTTTGCAGTTTCACGTACAGGTCTACCACCGGATTTGTGGACACTCTTCTCAAACTCATCACACTTAGCTATGTCCTGTGTGGTGAGAACCATAAAATCAAGAGCATACCTGCTTGCTGCCTCACCTTTCTTCCCCTTTTTCTATTGACATAAAAAGGTAATATATACGATTAAGAACTCAATAACATAAACTAGTAACCAACCGATCGTATACAAACCCAACAAACTAAAATGAACATGTTATATTAGTAACCTGAATAACATAAACTAGTAACCAAATCATAATATAATAGTAGTCAAATTACAATATAATGGTAACCAAAACACAATATAATAGTAACCAAATCACAATATAATGGTAACCAAAACATAGATAACATTTAAATAAATGATGGCACATAATTATAACACTAACATAATTATAACACTAACATTTAAATATCTCTTTCCCAGTACATTGGCTTAATATGTCAAAAGACTATATGTCATTATTATTGTCAATCTGTGCAAAATAAAGAACCATTTAATCATTAAAACAAAAGACAAATATCACATAACAAAACAAACAAATATATCTAACCTCGACATTTTCTTCATCATCATTATTTTTATTTCATCGTGTTCTTCAACCATAACATCACGCTCAACTTCATTAACAATTTCAATTACATTCACATCATTCTTCTCAACGAATATTGACACATCATCACCATCATTATTGTTAATCAGATTTGAACCATCATTAACATCTTCATCAACACGTTCAACTTCATTACCAAATTCAATTTCATTCCCACCCTTCTTCTCAACTTCATTCAACACATCATCACCATCATTATTCTTATACACTTTTGAACCATAATCAACATCCTCATCAACATGGAGCTCCTCCACCATGACATCAGCATCCTCATCAGCCTCATCAGCAGCTTCATCACCTTCACCACCTTCATCACCTTCATCGTCATCATCATCATAATTATCATCACCAGCATTGTCAGAATCATTATCATCAGAATCACCATCAACCTTTTTGTCCCCCACATCTTTGATCACGCGTAACTCATCTCTAATAATGGACCTAAGGTCCCTGCATAACTGGACATGTAAAAGTCGATTTCATCTTTAATATCGATTCATGAACTTTCCAAATTCTTTCTTCAATTCGTAAACTTCTTCCTTCAATTCGACACTTTTTTCTCCAACTACTTAGACCAGTGCATCAATCACTTCTTTCACAACAGATATATCAACACCAATGTTGTCACCTTTCACTTTTTTTTTCTACTTTCTTGTCACCATCCTTCCCATTAAAAAGTGAAAACCGCAAAATCAAGTCGATCCTTCTCCTCGTACCGGTGGAATCAAACCGTTTATCCTCAAATTTGAAAATAATAAGTATACTTTAGTATATCATCTAACAAACAATGTACAATTATAGTGAAATAAACAAGAAATAAAGAATCATAAAACATAATCAAGAACTAAATACATATATACAGTAACCAAAAGTATAATAAGTAGTAACCAACTAAATGTATAAAGGTAACCAAATGTATATATTCTGCAACCAACAACATTGTTATTAGTAACTTTGAATGTAATCTAATCAAGAATCAGTATGTGAATATTCAAGTAACCAAAATATATTGTTATTATTAACATGCATATAAAATAATCAAGAACTAAACGTGTATATAAAGGTAATTAACTACTTTGTTGATAGTAAACTTCACATAATATTTTCATTTATCAAGTATATAACTAAAGGAAAACAACATACCGTCTCTAACAAAAACTAATTCATTCAACTTGTCATTTGAAAGCGGCTTCAATAACTCCTTCCATCTGAATAAACGGACATCCGACGGATGCTCGTCATTGCATATACCCCGATTTTTGAATGTCGGAATAGTTTCAAACATAAAAACTTGGAATACATAAGGAAGCCCATTCAACTTGTACAATTTGGTGTAATGATCCATGTAAAAATTGTATGTTGAAACACCATTCTTTCCTTTCCTATAACGCCCCTTCAAAGCATTAGACAAAGAGTACTTTGTCATCTCAAAAGCGACTTTCCCCCAAGGAAAACTACTAACATCACCATAACACAAAAAATTAACCATTGCCCCATCAACGTAATTTTCAGAAACTGTGCATATAATGAAATTAAAGACCAAAAAAATCATTGACATCTTAATGACCTCTCGTCATCATCATCAAAAATTGCCTTCCTATATACCCTACCTATACTACTACGTGTCACAGCTTCGTCACCAAAAAACTTACCAATAAGCATATTCTCCATACCTTTATATGGAGTTATATCATCCTCACCTTTCCATCTCAACCCAGATATCATATAAAACTCAGGCAAATCGAACCTGGCCCTTTTCTCCCCGAACAAAAACCACATTTCACCGTCATCCCTTTGGTGCACCTCCCTCACAAGAGCGTGGTGAATAATCTGGGAATACATTTGGTGCTCACCAAACTCCAGAAAATTTCCAAAACATATTGCCTTAAACTTATCCAGCTGACTCTGATTCAATTTATTTGCAATAATGTTGGGGACTTTTATGTCGCACCAATATATAACTTTTTCCGTAAATTTTCTGTTGCATTCCTCATAGGAAAGATCCCATAACTGCAAGTAAACAAAATCAGATTTATAAAGTTAACCAACCAAATATATGATAAGTAACTAAAATAACATGACAAGTAACTAATATAAAGATTATACAAAGAACTCAATACAATATCTAATACATTGGTTACTAACCATGCTTGCCTTGGTTACCTCCATCTGACATCTTTGTTATTGCCTAATACATTGGTTACCAACCATTTGGTTACCAATCATTAGTCGAAAATATTATGCAAATAACTAAAACAAAGATTAGTCAAGAAACCATTCAAAGATTATACAAGAATTAATACAATGTTACACAAGAACAATACAACTTTTAGACAATATATTGGTTAGACAGTAACCAAGACATCATTAGACAGTAACCAAGACATCATAAGACAGTAACCAAGACATCATTAGACAGTAACCAAGACATCATTAGACAGTAACTAAGACATCATAAGACAGTAACCAGTATGTTGAATGAAGGTAACCAATATAAATTATTTACTAATTTATGTTGTTTTGGTTACCTTCATGCAACATGGTGGTTACTGTCTAATGCATTGGTTACCAATCATGTGGTTACCAAGCATTAATCATTAATAATATGCAAAGAATTAAAACAAGAATTAACAAAGAACCAATTAAGCATTATACAAGAATTAATAAAATGTTACACAAGAACTAATATAATCTTCGACAATAACTAACACAAAGATTAGGCGGTTACTAAAAAAACATCATTAGACAGTAACAAAAATTGCATTAGACATAATAATGTTGCCCAATAACCAATATAACATACAAAAATCTAACACCAAACATTTATATGATCGTAACAATAACAACATTTAAATTAACACACCTTTAAAATTCTTGGAGTTGGAATTATCTTCTGGATAAGCACTTGAGCTTCATTCTTAACAGGACATCAAAATCGAATCTAATTGCACTTCTAATGTTTGATATCACTATGTATCACCAAACTACTCTCATTCTTACTCGATTTATTACCTACATCCTTCCCCTTTCCCTTCCCTCGCTTCTCACAACTACCTTCTTCAAGTTCTTAATGAATCACCTCCACGATCCTTTTCCTCTTTCCATCCTTTTACTTGATCATTCCTCAGATCAACCATTCTATACAAAACATAAAAACAACACAAACCAAAACAATGAATACTCCATTCTGTTAGTAAACTACTTTAATATATAATACCTTAAACTATTAAGAAAATACTCACTTGAAGCAATAATAAACACCAGAGTCGATCAATAGAGAATAATATAACGAGTAAAAATGACAATGAACCAGACTGCAACCGCGATAACGAGTAACAGCGATAACGAGTAACAACGAAAGAATCGAACCAGATCGCAATGAAATAATAACGAGTAACAACGACAATGACGAACAACTAAACGAATATGGCGAACTACTAAACAAATATGATAGAGATGAAGAACGCACGAACAGAGATGAAAAACAATCACTGGAAACAAGCTTTTTAACTCCGATTACGAGTTTAGTCATGACGGAGGAAAGAAACAAGGGTTTTCAGCATGCATAAGGGTTTGTTCGTAAATCGTAGAGTCCCGCATAAATGATAAAGCGGTTATCATCACGCGTTTCAAAAAACATAATATTTTGCCATGTCAGCCCATTAATATTTATCCCTTAAATTAAGGACTCCTAATTATATTAGTATTGTAAATATATATGATGAAATGTCATATTTTTGTAATTATTTTATGAGTGTATAATTTTTGTAATTACTTTCATAAATGTACTATAATATGTAATTGTTTCGAAAAAAAGTGGGGAAACCCATTAGAATTGATGTTGAGATGGGCTTACCATGATCCATCCAGATAGAAAGTGGGCCACCTTTTAAAAGTGCCAAAATCCCAATAACCCAAACAGCTCCGCTCCAATTACTTTCCCTCCAAATCATGAAAATATGAAGAGCCCATTCAACTCCCTCCAAATTTTAAAAAACAAAAATTTAAACTCTCACCAAACCTGTATAATCAATTCAAATTCAAAATACTTGATGCTTAATGAAATACATACATCTATATCTATATATATATATTCCCTATATTTCTCATATTCCCTATATTTCTCTCTCTAAATCCCAAGCCAATCATGTCTTCTTCTTCCTCCTTGAAACCTCAAATCTCAGTCCCCTCCACTGCTCCTGCACCACAAGCAGCGGTGATATGACGGGCCCCACTCATTAATCGTCCGGTGAGATCCACACGGGTAAAATGCAAAGTAGACCACTGAACTTTAGGAGTTTTTGGGTATTGAGCCCTTTTCTTTTGGTCAACGCAAATTAAGCCCCTTTCTATTAAAAAAAAATTGACTTCAGCCCTAGCGCCATACGTATGCGTTGACCAAGATACGTGGGCGCTACGCCGCGAATCCGACGTGGATATTTTTTATTTTATTTTACACGTGGACGCTGACATGGCGAATATATTGAACTTAATCCCAAAATTATGTTGCTGCCATGATTTGAACTCTTGACCTCTAACTTAAAACATGGAACCAATGACCAACCAAGCAAAGAAGCTTGATTGTTATAATTTTGCAAGGATTAATATTTATAACTGAACAAATTATTTCCCCCAAATTACAACAAATCCCCTATCCTTAGATCAGTTATGTACATAACTAAAATAATAATAACAACAACAACAACAACAATAATAATAATAATAATAATAATAATAATAATATCAATAACAGTAATAATAATAATAATAATAATAATAATAATAATAATAACAACAACAATAATAATAATAATAATAATAACAATATTATTATTATTATTATTATTATTTAGAATTCTAAAAACCAAAGTAACTACCTTTTTGAATCCTAACAATTTAGAGAAATGATCATAATCCAGAGTTCCAGACAACAGTTTCCTCTCCTATATGCTACAATAACATCACAAAACACTAAACTATTTATATATTTTTATATCAAAATGTCCAATTCATTTCCTTCCAACAAATATTTACATCACATTGATGAAAAGCTCTAGATTAATGTACCATTGTATCAACAAGAAGTCAATAAAAAGCTTAATCCAAAGTAGCCATAACATTCATCAATAGTTCAAAAAAGATACACCGCAATTACTTTAATAAACATCTACTAATACTAAACCATAACAAGGAGAAAACATAAATTAATCCTCGTTTAAAATGCACTTGTCTTGGATCGATCCCGATTCTTCAACTTCTCACCTCTTGATTCAATTACTCGATCCGGAGCACCAAACGGGTCATCATCGAGAAAAGAAACCAAATGAAAACATCGTATAGGAGATCATCAATAGCGTTCATACCGGTTCTTCGTGATGGATTTACGGTGGCGCAAGTGTTTCATTCGATGTGTACGACTTCGGCCCAATTCGCAACTCAGGCGAGTCTCGTACTTCCAATGAGATGTCCATTAGAAGAAAAGACAAAAGGGGAGGATGGAGAGGAAGGGTTTGAGGAGATTTCGTAATTCAACGACTAGACCCTTCCGTAAACCATCGAGGCCCGGATCGTGAGGAAGAGTGTAAGACCCCAATTTTATTTTTATATATAATGGAATTTCCTCTATTTATTATTTTGAAATAGTAAGGGTTGATTTGATTAATGTGGTTACGGTAAATGCGTAAATATCTCAAATCTCGAATAAGCAGTGATTATAAAATATTGATTATTCGTTTGGAATATTCGTTTAGTCGTGGAATATTATTCTCATCGAGGAATATTAAATGCACGACTAAAATTGCAATGTGGGCCCATAACCTGAAAGCGATTGGATGAAGAAAACGACAAGTATAAGTTGTTTATAAATAACGGCGTAGTTATTCAAGTTAATATCTTGTTGGAATACCCGTGGTTAAAACACATGAATACGCGTTGTTACGCGAAGAATATTACCTGTATTGCACCAATTATTGATTCTTACGTAAGAAGACACTACTCAATAATTGTTACAATAATTCTTATTCAAGATTTTATTTTATTAATTCAATAATTGCTACGTTGATATTTTATATTACTTGTTGTTTGAATAATTGTCACTTCTACACAAAGATTTTCTATTATCGAAGCAATAATTCATATTATCTGAATAATATTATTAGATAACATTATTGCAATGTCTAGAAAGTTACGCTACAGGAGAGGTTTGGTCACCTAATTGCGGCCAAGAAGGAGAGATCCTTATTGGAAAGCCACCTCTTTCCCGAAACTACTTTGCGTTACCAAGATCTTGTGATTCTGTAATATTATTTGTGAATAATTAATTATAGATTTATATGATGAGGAAAATATTGATTTTATGTGGATATAGATGGAGAAAATTTTAATGTGACAATTGTTGAAAATTAATATTTTATCTTTTTTAATAAAATAATTCATTTAAATATATTATTATATTTTAATAATATAATAATGGTGATATTTTTACAATGAATGTGGGATATATGAGTATATGAGGAGAAAGATTATTTTTGGTGCATTAAATGATTAAAACATGTTTTGTGTGTCGGTGGACCTTATTTCTTGACTGAAATTTGATTATAGCATGTAAAATCGCCTTGGTTGTGGATTTGGTTAATTTACATTTAGAATTTGGAAAAACTTTCTTCTATGAGTTGTAGAAATTGAATTTCCTATGGAAGGACATAAGATTCAAATTTTTACGATAAAAGGGCTATTTATTATGAATTATTGAAGTTTGAAATATTGGAGTGCGAATTGATTTTGTTACAAAAGTGTTTAAAACATGTTTTTCATTTTGATGGGCCCTCTAGCATGTGTGAATTCTTTAAAATTGATTTCAAAGAGTGTTCTAAGCATTTTCCTATAAATAGGGTGTTTAGGTTAGAATTGAAAATCACACCAAAACCAAGTTTTCTCTCTCTCTCTATATTATCGAGTGTATTCTTGTGAGTATTTCGATACTTTGAGTGTTCTATATCTGATCTGAGTTTCATTCAAGACTATATCCAATATTCCAAATCGAAGTCTTATCTTTTCGAGGTAAGGGATGTTATTTTCTTCGTAAGTGATATTATTTCTTGATATCATTATCTTGAAATATTGGTTGAACTTTTTATCAAATTTGAAACTTTTTCATGTATGGGTTACTTATTCATGAGTTCTTATTCACGAGTTACTATTCACGAGTACTATTCACGAAGCATGATGATTTTTAAAATTTCTATCTTTTAGTGTCGAGTTACCATTCATGAAATCCGAATTTTATGAAATAAAAGTATTCAATTTTTCTATTTTGGTAAATAGTTAAATTGATAAAAGTTTAAAGTTAAGGGTCATATTTGAAAAATTTTCAAAGTAGACAAGTTGTCGTAAAATACCCAGTTATTATTCACTCTAGTATTATTCACTTGGGTATTTGGGACACTTTTCGTGTTGGAGTACTATTCACGGGTTACTATTCACCCAAATTACTATTCACTCTAGTATTGTTCACTCGAGTATTTGGGACACTTTTTGTGTCGGAGTTAGTATTCACGAGTTACTATTCATGGGTTACTATTCACCCAAATTACTATTCACTCTAGTATTATTCACTCGAGTATTTGGGACACTTTTTGTGTCGGAGTACTATTCATGAGTTACTATTCATGAGTTACTATTCATGAGTTGATATTCACGAGTTGATATTCACGAGTTACTATTCACGAGTTACTATTCATGAGTTACTATTCATGAGTTACTATTCATGAGTTATTATTCACCCGAGCAATATATTTATTTTCGGTCCAAATCATTTTTGGGTACAATATTATTCCATGAGGAGATGTCTTAATTTTTTTCTGAATCATTGGTTGAAATTATATTAATAAATCAATAATTCATTTAAATATATTATTATAATATTATATTATAGTAGTATAATGTGATTATATGATAGTATGTTTTTTTATAATTTGAATGGTAACATTATTATAGTAAATTCATGGTATAAAAGTAAAATGAGGTGAAAGAGAACAATTTGAATTTGAATTCTGATGATATAAGCGATGATGTCATCGGAACGATAAGGTAAGCAATGATGTCATCAGAAGGATGATGTAAGCAATGATGTCATTTGATCGATGATGTAAGCAATGATGTCATATGATCGATGATGTAAGCGATGATGTCATAAATTATGGCGAAAAGACTATTTTACCCTTACTCTACCAAGCTTATAAATAGAAGTTCATTCCTTCATTATTTTCTTACGAATTCATTGAAACTCTAGAAAGAGAAACTATAAAGAGAATTCTTCTTCTATAATCTTGAGAGTATTTCTTTAGAGTTTAAGAAAGCTTTGAAATAGTAGTATAAGTTTCCTTCGAGTATATCCTCGCCTACTAGTGAATACTCTTCTTTGAAAGGTAAAGGGATATTGTTATCGTAAGGGATATTATTTGTTGTACCGTGTAAGGGTGTTATTCCTTCTTATTCATGAAGAGAACTTACATTATTCCATTCTTTATTATTACATTGGAATAACATGTAAATGCATGATTTACCTATACTTGGTGGAATGACCAGTATATGCGGTTTACCCAAAACTTCGTGATCTTCTTTTATTATTCCGCATTTATTATTCTCCGAATAATATCCTCGTCTGCAAGCTTTTACGCCGGGACCGGTTCCATTAATTATTATTCCGCATTTATTATTCTATTAGGGAATAACTTTGTATGTGCGGCCTCTATCGCATGTAATGGTGATGTCTTTTGTTATTCCATTCTTTATTATTCTCGTTGAATAACTCGCCATACATGTAGATTACCACATGCACGGTGAATGATCCTTTGTATTCATTCCTTATTAAATTGTGGAAGTGATCTGTATCGTGGATTACTGCATGGCGGTGAAAATCTATTTGCGATTTCATATATTCTTTATTATACTTTGTTGGTTATTGGTTTCTACAAATAGTATCCTTGGCATGTAGTCTGAAGATGATATGTTGTTGAATATCTTTGGTCTCAGTAGTGCAAAGATGATCTCATATTTGATAGCTTTGACCAGTGGTGCAAAGATGGGCAGTGTATGACATGATCATTACCACTAGTGATACTTAACGAATATCCTTGGTAGTAGTGCATCGATAATTCAATGATGTGATGGGTAGGATCATGACCATTAGTTAACAAATTGAATGTCTTTGGTCAGTAGTGCATCGACAGCGATTGATTGGTATGATCATGACCATTGGTTTTATAGTTGAATATCTTTGGCCCATAAAGTGCAAAGATGTACAACTGATTTGTATGATCATTGTTGTTACATTTGAATATCTTCAGCCTTTGGGGTAAGGATATTGAGTAAACATCCTATTAATCTTTTGTGGCAAGGAGAAACTGTTGATTTACATGATTGTAAATATGAATTGTGAACTTAATTATAATCTTTAGTGGTTCAGGTGAAGGCAGGTGATGAAAGTTCTCTTTGTCTTGGGTACAACGAAGAACTGTTGATGAGTATTACAGGAATGAAATATTAACGATGGACTTTTAATTTGGAGGAGATAGTAGACATTATGTTCTACTTGACTCTTCTAATGGATTGTTGATTCCGCTGCAATTATGGTTGAAAAGTTTTATTATCTACCGTATATTTATAAATCTACGATTTATTATTGATGAGAACTATTGATAATGTAGTTATATTTAGTGCTTGATATTCTTTTTTTCAGGCTAGTTGTGCTCACCTTTTTGCTTCACAATTCCTTTTGGGGTAAATAAGAGTGTAAATTTGGGTTGAGCCGGGGATAACGGAAAATAGTGAGATGGTTCGAGGCTATCGTCAAGTTTCTCAATACATTATAAAATCGGCATGACATCTGATATATAATTGTATTGAGGACCTAAGATGTGGGTGTCGTATTTTTTATACGTCACGTAATATTTAATTTTGGTGAACTATAATAGGGTGAAGTGAACCTTGACTTTTAAGCGTTATTTCTTCTTCAGATTATATATGGCATTGTAATAATTTGAGTTTGGATACTTTCTATGAGACTATATTGTATTAAAACTCACAGTTAACTGTGGTCGTATTCTTTACGACAGTTCAACAGTTGTATAAATGAAGTTGGTATTTGATTTTTATAGTGTGATATCTGGAGACTCAGAATGGGTTGTGTGGACCTATTTTGGGGGCGTCACAATTGGTATCAGAGCTTAGGGATATGGTCGCTGGCGGAGATAAAAGTCTAAAACTAGGAGGGGAGAGACGAGTTATATACTTCGCTAATGTGTGACTTACCTAAATCAAATTGTTTACTTGATAAGTTACAAATCAGTGATATGTTAATTAACCTTTGTTTTGAAGCTATATTCTAGAATGATATCCGAAATACGGAGATGAGAAATGAGAAAATCATGATAATGAGGAAATTACCCTAGGTAAGTACAATGAAAAGAAAGCAAGGTATTCTCATCTCTGCGAATATCAGTATGTCATAAAATTTCGAGGGCGAAAATTTCATAAGGAGGAGATTGTGAAACCCCTAATTTTATGAAATAAAAGTATTCAATTTTTCTATTTTGGTAAATAGTTAAATTGATAAAAGTTTAAAGTTAAGGTCATATTTGAAATTTTTCAAAGTAGACAAGTTGTCGTAAAATACCCAGCTTACTATTCACTCTAGTATTATTCACTCCTGCATTATTTGGGACACTTTTCGTCGTGTTGAGTACTATTCACTAAGTTACTTATTCACCAAAATTATTATTCACTCTAGTATTGTTTACTCGAGTATATTGGGACACTTTTGTGTCGAAGTTATTTATTCTGAGTTACTATTCACGGAGTTACTATTCACCCAAATTACTATTCACTCTAGTATTATTCACTTTCGAGTATTTGGGACACTTTTTATCTTGGAGTACTATTTCACGAGTTACTATTCATGAGTTACTATTCATGAGTTACTATTCATGAGTTGATATTCACGAGTTGATATTCACGAGTTACTATTCACGAGTTACTATTCATGAGTTACTATTCACGAGTTACTATTCATGAGTTATTATTCACCCGAGCAATATATTTATTTTCATCCAAATCATTTTTGGGTACAATATTATTCCATGAGGAGATGTCTTAATTTTTCAGAATAGTTGGTTGAAATTATATTAAGTAAATCAATAATTCATTTAAATATATTATTATAATATTATATTATAGTAGTATAATGTGATTATATGATAGTATGGTTTTTATAATTTGAATGGTAACATTATTATAGTAAATTCATGGTATAAAAGTAAAATGAGGTGAAAGAGAACAATTTGAATTTGAATTACGATGATATAAGCGATGATGTCATCTTAACGATGAAGTAAGAATGATGTCATCGGAAGGATGATGTAAGAATGATGTCATTTGATCGATGATGTAAGCAATGATGTCATATGATCGATGATGTAGCGATGATGTCATAAATTATGGCGAAAAAGACTATTTTACCCTTACTCTACCAAGCTTATAAATAGAAGTTCATTCCTTCATTATTTTCTTTACGAATTCATTGAAACTCTGAGAGAAACTATAAAGAGAATTCTTCTTCATAATCTTGAGAGTATTTCTTTAGA